>PVIJ01021424.1:0-18528 GCA_004024925.1 Scalopus aquaticus | reverse complement strand
AAACCATTCGATATTTTTCTCTTTCTTTCTGGCTTATTTCACTGAGTATGATCCCCTCTAATTCCATCCATGTCGCTGCAAATTGCATGTGTTTATCTTCTTTCCATGCTGAATAGTATTCCATTGTGTATATGTACCACATCTTCTTGATCCAATCATCTATTTTTGGACATCTGGGTTGCTTCATACCTTTGCTATTGTGAACAGTGCCGCAATACAGTGCAAATTTAACACATTAAAAATGAAACTAATTGTGTCTCCAACATTCAGTTCACCTACTAATCCTCTTCTGACTTCCTCATTTCTAAGAGTGACATCACTAGCTTTACAACCAACAATTACCTCAAAGGCTCAAGTCAATTTTGATTTTTCTTATCATCATCACATCAGCTGTCACATCCAATAGAGTCAACTCCAGCAAAGGTTTTGCTCACATTCTCTTCTTGTCAATTTTTTTTCTACTTCCACTCTAGTTAATCATTGCCTATCATTTAGACATTGGCAGCTCTTTCCTGCCGAGACTGCCAACATGACATTTGCTTATCCATGCAGCCAAACAATTTTTACTAAAGTCAAGCTTTAGTTACGTTACTCTCTTGTTCACACTTCCTGTCCTTATCATTTGGGGCTGATGACTTAGAAAAATGTGCATGTCTACATTTAAATTAAGATTTTGTTTAATGATGAGATATGAAGCCCATCCATAGGCTGGGACAGTCAGTGAATATTTCTAAGAGCTTTGGTTATAAAGGGCATTGGTGTTAAAGTGCATTTATGTTCACTACACTGAGAAGTAGCACATTCTAGAATTTAAGATTTTTATACATCATACCCCTACTACACAGTATCATAAGATTAATTATGATTGCATAATAAATCACTCCAAATGTAATGATTGGGAAATAAGCACTACTTTTTCTTAGTTACAGGTTTATGAGTCAGCTGAGATACCTTTGCTTCAGGTTGGGGTTTGGTTGGCTTGGATCCAGGCTGAGCATTGGGTCCACATTTGTTCCACATCTCTCTCAGCCTCTAACAGAAGCTACTCTTGAGACTTTACCTCCTATGCCAGTATTATGGGAGGAGGTAAGTCAAACTGTGTAAACACATTTAAACCCTTAGCTTATGGGATAATGCTAAGTGAAATAAGTCAAAAGAAGAAAGATAAATACTGGATGGCAACACTAATATGTGGAATATAAAGTAACTAACAGATAAAGACAAGCTTAAAAACTAATCCTTCATAGCTGACTTCAGAACTGAGGCACCAAGTGGGGGAGGGGTAAGAACAAGGAGGGAAGGAAGCTCAATGGTCTATGGTGGTGGAATGTGGGTAAATTGTCAGTGAGTACACAACAGTGGTAATACCTGATGGGGGATTCCCAATATCACCTCAATTAAAAATAAATAATTTTTTTTTAATAAAATAAACCCTTAACTCATATTTGATCATTTTCCATTTAGCAAAAAGAGAAACAACAGCAGCATGCTGAACCCCAAGTCCAAGGTCTGGGCAGGGAAGTATACTCTGACACAAGAAAGAGGGCAGGTATTTAAACATTACTTCAATGTATGACAACAGTCTTAATTATTTACCATTCCCTTTAATGTTTGATGACTATTGGCAATAAATAACGATTTTCACTATGATGATAACTGTGACTCAATAACTATTGTAATTACTTATAATAATAAAGTATGCATTTAGCTAGAGTTGTATTATTTGCAAATATTAAATTATTCATTATGACAAGTTAATTTTCTTCATGTATGTTCCATGGTTTCTCTTATGTTTTGTTCATATTTCATTTGCTTAGTATGTTTTCTCTTCACATTCACTGCTTTCTAAACTACCAATACTTGATCATCTCCTGAAAATGTCACCTTTCTATGAATTTTATTCTGATTTAACTAATGAAACCTACCCACATGGAACCTTAAGAGCACTTAAAAAAATTATCAGTTTCAATGTTGCCACAGCTTAGCCAACTTAGCCAACTTACATTCTTATTCTTACTCGAAGAATGAAGCTCATTGAAAATAATTTGATCTCTCATGTTTTTTGTTTGTTTGTTTTGTTTTTCCTCCCAGAGGGTTTTAATAACAACACATGCCAGGCATTATCTACTGTGATCAGTAGCAGGCAGGATGCTACCAGGAATCTCAATTCCCTTCCCACAGAAGCAACAGTGATTCTGTGTGACTTTGAAAAAGTCACAAAACCTCTCAGTGCCTCATTTGCTCCAGCTGTAAAAATGAGAACAGTGCTTATCACCAGGCTGTCTAATGATTCAGAGGCATTGTTAAGGATTAATGAGATAGAATAAAGCTCTCTGAGTCCTCTATGGAAAGGTGTGATAGAAGAACAAATGAGTTATTATTATCTATTAGAGGCACCTTGCATAAAATTTTCCCTAAGTCTGAAAATAAATTAGATAATTTGGGAAGAACAATTAACTCTTTCAGTTCATTTGGCAATGAATTAGTACATTAAATTTTATATAAGGTCTGATATATCCCATTTACAAAGGACTTTCATAAATAACTACCAAATTTCACCTTCAAAAATATCTCATGGAATGATCACAGCAAACATTATCTAAAATCTATATAGAAGGAAACTGAGGCTCAGGCAGATTAAGTGACTTGTGCAAGTTTGAACAATCTGTAAATGATAAAAACCAAACTAGTTATCACTGTTTTGACCATTAAGGTCCACTCACATTCACTTTATTGCATTAAGATTAAGTATAAGTAGTAATGCAATACGTAAAATAGTCCTACACTGATAGTAACCCAAAAAATGCCTATATAAATAACCATCTACAAACAATATATTTTCAAAGTTATACTTTGACATAATAGAAGGAGTGGATCCACACAACACTGGCCTCAGTTAAATGGTACCATCAATTTCAAGTCCAGTAGTTCATTCAGTAAAATTTGTTGCTTTGCTATAAGATGAGCTATGTATGATACAGATAATGTGACTCCTGACATATGGAACTTACATTCTAGTGAAAGGAGAGAGATGCTAAACATGCTATAAATAAAGGATTTCAGATAGTTAAATCTAAGTAATGAAAATAAAAGAGTTCTGGGGGAGAGAACTATGGAAGTATTTTAGACAGGATCATCATGGAGAATCTGTGAGGAAGTCATATTTGAATGGAAAGCTGACCAATGAGGAGCTCACCATGGGAAGATTTCGAAGAAGAGCAGCACTGCAGGGGAAAGGATGCTAAGGTGCAGGACAGGGGACAGTAAGTTTCCCTAAAGAGTTGCTGTGAGAGTTCAGGTTGAGTGAAAAAACAAAATGGTCAATTTCATAATACAATTTGTAGTCCTATTGACCTGGACCTATACTCGCAAAGAATAAAGAATTAACATCCCAAAGATCCTTTGTATCGCCCTTGTTCCTATAGTATACAGTATAAGCTCAATGTGAAAAAATATGAAAATTAGTATTTCTCAATATCAATAAAATTACTATTAAAGATTCTAAATGAACTATTGAAAATGGTTTTTTAAATGTCTATTTGTAAAAATAAAGAGAATATGGTTCAGAAAGTCCAAATAAGGAACATTACTACCAGAAATAAGACATGCAAGACAAATTTCTGTCTTCCATTCCAATCGTTATGATATTATTGAAAAAAATCATTCTCATTAGAACAAAAGTTGAACATGTTCTTTTTCCTTAAAGAAATTTAAATGTATTTTACCCATAATTTCATTTTCTCTTCTTTCTTACATTAATTATATATTGATAATTAGACTCCCCTTTATGCACAAAGAAGACCTAAGCAATATTTATTCGATAGTCTCTCCAAATCAATTAACAGATTCACACAAATTCTATATAATTCCATCATTTTTTAAGCTGATTCTAGTTTTTATATGTAAATGGAAAGGCCCTAGAATAGCCTGAACAATCTTGAAAAAGAACAAAGTTGGAGGACTTACACTACCTGATTTTAAGACTAGCTATAAAGCTACAGTAAAGACTGTCCTATTAATGTAAAGATAGACTATTAGATCAAGGAACAAAAATAGAAGTCCATAAATAGATACACACACACACATAAAGAAATGAATTTCAACAAGATGTGAAGTTAATTCAGTGCAGAAGGAGAAGTGTTGATTTTCTTTCTTTTCCTTTTTGTCAAACAAATGTTGCTATAACAACTGAATGTTCAATGTGTAAAAAGTGAACTTTGACCTCTATTTAATTTCATACAGAAACATTAATTTGGGATGAATCACAGATTTAAATCAAAAACAGGAAATTGCCTGTGTAAATGGAGTAGAAAAATATTTTTGACAGGACACAAAAGTACTAAATACAAAAGATAAAAATGGCCTTCATCAATATGAAAAAACACTATTATTGAAAAGTGTTTGTAGAGTTTTTGAAAAACTCTATTATTCAAAAGTTAAGTGACTTTCACTTTTTTCATATAAAATTGTCCCTAAGCACAAGGTAAGTAGTTCATTTAGTATTCACCAGAAAAGAATCTGTTTTGATGCTGGAGGAAGAGCTGGATTTCTTGGACCAACTGAGATATGCCCCTACTACCTCTGCTGACTCAATGCACATTCAAAGGATTTCCGAGGAGAAATCTCTACATTATACACTGACTCTGAACATAACTATGCATATGGTTCCACTGTAGTGAAATTTCTATTCAACAAATTCTAGCCTGTACATAGCTAAAAAAGAGTTGTTTCAAACTGTAATTTTCCATCCATTTTGCGTGTCTTCGTTTACCTTCTCTAGGTGTATTGACATGGGATCTTGTTAATGATCTTTAATAACTGGATAATTTATTAATCATTTGAAATGGCAAACTTAATATGCGTAAGTTCCCAGTTCAGGACCAGTTCCAGAACACTATCTACTCTATAGCTTTCTAGAAATGCATCCTGGGGTAAACAATATTAATTAAAATATTATCGATATGACTTCTGAAAATAGTCAGGTTATGCTCCTTTGTCTATCACATTCTTTTTAGCTCCCCATCAGACATGAGATCTTCCTTGCCATATTTGCCCTAATAGTCTATTCGTGATTCTCTTGTCTCTACAGATTTGTCCCTTATTATAAAATAAATTTTATGGAGAACAGTGTTTCAAAAATCGGAATGAATAATAATTAGCTGGGATCTTGTTATAATGAAGATTCAGATTCAGCTGTCCAAGGCTCAGGCAGGAGGTTCTCCATTTTTAATGTACTCCAGGGTGACGCCCAGGCTGCTGATCAAGGACACCATGTTTAGTAGAGAGGTTGTAGATCTTCACGTGCATATCACTATCCCTCTCTACCTACCCCTTTACCTGCATCCCTCTGGCCCCTGAAGAGTCATCTCAGCTTTGATACATTTGACATGCCACACTCTCCAACTAGCCTGTATTTTTGTATGTTGGTATCTTCATTGCCCATGGCACAATATATGTTCAACAAATATTTATATAAATCAAAAAATAATGAATGAGAGAATTTGTGCCAAAGTCTGTTAGCACGTAAGCAAAAAAAAATATTTTTAACATACCAGAACAATTACAAATATACACATATTCATAATAGGGACACACACATACACACTCCTTTGGGATAGACAAGTTCAGAAATTTCAGGAAGGTTAACAGAAGTCAACAGTTGTCAGAAAGGACCACTGGTTACATTATAAAATTATCAGTTTTATTGTACTTTATTCCTCAAGCTTGATAAAGAGAAGTTATCCAAGAATAGAAGAAAGAAACAATGCTTACAATAGACAACTGTGGCAAAAGACAGGGGGAAACTCTACTGAGGTCCCAAAGCCAGCAAATTCTCTATCTTGTCCCCTTTTAGTGGATGCTGACAGAGTATTTTATTCATTTTTATTACAGAAAGAATTCCACAGTCTACAAAAATAGCTGAATCTGGGAATTTGTTATCTTTTTGGATTTGATATATTTCATGAAAAAATGATTACTTTTCCCCAGAGGACAATAAAAGGAGCAGCTTCTATGTGTCAACTTTTCACAACATAAAGATGCTTCCATCTTTGCAGGATGACTAGATGAACAACTAAATCTTCTAGTTCCCATACAAAAATTTCATCGTATATATCAACTTTATCAGGTTGATATATTTTTATTCCAAGAAAACTTTGCAAGCCCTCATTTTGTCCTTTTCAAAAGAGTTTTTGTATTTGCATTTTTAGACATTCTGAATAGTCCCATATGAAAATACAGCAAACATTGTTCTAAAAAATCATTTTTTCTCATATAAATATGGGATTTGGGAATTCTTTTCATGAATATTTGTTAAAGTTGAGTCTTATACACAGCTGTTAATAAAGAACTCATACATTCAATAGCAAATATACAAACAATCTAATTAAAAAATAGACAGGGTATCTGAATAAACATTTTTCTGAAGACTTGTAGAAGTTCAACATTACTAATCATTAGGGAAATGCAAATCAAAACCACAGTGAGATACTATCTCACAACTGCTAGAGTGGCTACAAAAGCCAGAACTGCCTTTTTATCCTATGTGTAGCCTAGAGTTACTACAAAGACAAGAAGTAAATACTGTGAGGATATGGAAAAAAGGGAACCCTTATGTGCTACTATAGGAATTGTAAATTGGTGCAGTCACTATGGAAAAACAGTATGGTGGTTCCTAAAATGATATCAGAAGAACTATCAATCATCCAACAATTATACTTCTGGGTATTTTTCGAAAGAAAAAGTGTCATTCATATATATACACACACACACACAACACATGTGCAAATATTATTCAGCCAAAGAAAAGAAGGAAATCTTGGCAGTTAAAACAAAATGGATGAACCTTAAGGGTATTCTGCTAAGCGATGTAAATCAGAAAGAGAAAGATATACACTGTAGATGTAGAATCTAATTTTTAAAAAAAGCTTAAAGATACAGAGAACAGATTAGTGGTTGCCAAGGGCAGTGGCTAGGGGTTAAGCAAAATGGGCAAAGGGGGTAAAAGGTACAAACTTCCAGATATAGAATAAATAAGTCATGGGAATAGAATGTACAGCATGCTGACTACAGTAACTGTATTACATATTTGAAAGTTGCTAAAAGAACAGAGCTTAAAAGTTCTCATGGTAGTGATCATTGCATAATATGTCAAAATATCAAATCCTCATGGTGTACACCTGAAACTAACATAATATGTCCATATTTATCTCAAGAAAAAATGTGGAATTTTATATTTGGAAGTCATTTTAATTACTGATGGTGACAGGAAGTTTAAAAAGTTCAAATAGCCTATAGGAAATCTTGGAACAGAGTTGATATGATAACTCTAGAGTTGTACATCACAAAGTGAGTTGAGTTGATCCATTTCTGATCACTCATTTGGTTTTGATTTCTTTACCTCAGTGACTCATTCTCATTTGATATCTGAATATAGTCCTTCTCTCTCCAGGGCATTTGTTTTTTAAATCATAAATTAACAGAATAAGTAGGTCCATTTGACTTAAATGCCTTGTATTATTTCATTCAAATTCCTATAGCCCTCTGAGAAAAGAATTTACACTGTATTAGAAGTTGGAGTCTGGGTCTTCTCGCTTTGAATCTGGTTTGCTATCATTTTTGTGCCATATAGCTAATTTCTCTTATTCCAATCATTTGGAACTGTACCTGCACAAAATAAATCACCATCATAGAATAGAGTCAAGTACACAAAATGTTCTCTGAGAAGGTCTCTCTCTTCCCTGTTTGTCCTCGCTTGGGACTTTTCTTGAGGAGAATCCTTACATTTGCCTCTAAGTAAGGTTCTGGACCCCAATATTCCTCATTGAGGTCTTGGCCTGGGAATAATCTGGGAGATTCTACTACTCTTTATATATAGGAACACCTAATAGAGGTAGGAGAAAACAATATGACATCTCAAGCTCATTTCAGAAGAGTGTTTTCAACCCATGTTGAACATCCTGTCCCAAAATGCCAAGTATAGAATAGTATGGTTTGTAAACCAACCCCATGGCAAGCAGTACCCCAAAGTTACCATGTCACTGAGGGATATTTGAAACTTTGTAGGAAAACATAATGGCGCATGTCAGACACTGTGAATTATCAGCTTGAGTAATTCATCATTTTAACATTAGATCATGAGACATTCCTTTTGATGATGTCACAGCTTTGTGGAGCTGAAATTTCAGCAGTTCCTGTGATGAAAAGCCCACACCACAAGGAAACTCAATTTGGACAAGAAAGCAGGATGGTAGTGCTCAATCTGATTGCAAAGTTTAAGAAATTGCTTGGCACTCAACAGTGTTAGTAATTGTGATAATTTAAGAATGAAATAAAAATATTTTACTTTGTGAAGATTATTTTTATATACTGCTAAATTCTAGGGTATAAAACTTACTAAAGTCATTTTGACCTATTTAGCAAATTGAATCATTAGATATTACATTAGACATTAGGGGTGTTACCCAAAAAAAAGAAAGAAAATTAGAGTCACTAAGTATACCATTAACCAAAAAGGAACCTGTGTATTAGTTGATTTTTCAAAATAAATGCTGCCTGTTTGGCATTATCTTCATTTTATTTTGAATATCTAGCTTTTAAAAAATTCACCAATTATAAATGCATAATTTTATGACTTTTGGCAAAGACATATCATCATGTAAACCCATTCACAATAAAGACATGGAATAGTTCCATCATCTCCTTGAGTTATTTTATATCCCTTTGAAGTTTATCCCTTTCTGGTCCCTGACAGCAACTGATTGGCTTTCTTTCAGTAAAGTTTCGCTTTCCTAAATTTTCATATAAATTGAATGAGACTATATATAGCAATTCAATTCTGGCTTCTATCACCTAACATAATGCTTTTGAGATTCATCCAGGTTCCACATAATAGTTCTTTGCTTTTTATTGCTGCATTTTATTTATAGATATACCACAATTTGTTTATTCATTCACCTTTTGAAAGATACTTGGACTACTTCTAGTTTCTGGCTATTATGAAATATTTGTCTGAACATAGTCTTTATTTCTTCTATATAAATATCTATGAATGAGACTGTTGAGTTAAATGATATCTATTTAACTTTATAAGCAACTGAGAAATTATTTTCTAAAGAGGTGATTGATTGACTTTTGCTGCATAAAAAAAACAAACCAAATCTCAAATCTGTTGATTGGCAGAGTTTTCATTGATTTCTACAGATTTGGCCAAATCTGGCTCTGGGCTGTAAGCCAGGTTCAGCTTTATTCTACCATTTCTCATTCTAGGGTTCAGGCTTCGGGGTGATGACTATCTGAGGCATGTCCTTTTCATGGGTCAAAAAATATAGAAGGCTAACTATAACCAAGGAAGCACTTTTGAACTCTGTTCAAGTCATGCTTTGACCAAACCCAGTCAACTTGGCTAAGGTCAGCATTGACAGGGTAGAAAACCATACCTAACCAAGAGTGGAAGGTAATGCGAAGGACACATGCTGGAGGACTGAACAACAGAGAACAACGATGCAATCTACTAGCTTGTAACATCCATCTTTTCCAGTTCCATATTTTGATGCCCACTGGAAACAGTCCTACTCCTATCTCAGCTTTATGGAACCCAGTTGGTCATCCTGGCATTGAAGTATCCATGTTACCTGACTTTTTACATAGAATGGAGGGGAGGGGAATGTTTGAATTATTATCAGGGGCCATATAATCCTTGGAATAGAAAGATGGAGAAAGCCTTATAAAACTAAAAAAATATATATACTAAATTAAGCTAAATAATTCTGAAACAAATGCTACTCAAATAGGAGGAAGGAAAAGACTCGCCATATGTTTGAACATTGTTATTTTGTTGAGGACATCTAATCACTGGTAGTAAATGGATGATAGATACTAAATTTTCCTGCTTGTCTAGATAATTTACTTCATTCTCTTATTATTAAACACTTATGTTAATACATGTTAACCTGAATTACCATTTGCATGAAACCTATTAATCTTCCTACTTGGCATCCTCATTTTTATTTACCTGAAATGCTCTCTACCTACATCCTGCAGGTGAATTTAGTATTTTAGAAAACACTACGATATATTTTATTTACTTTTATAAATCAATTTTTTTAAAGATTTATTTATTTTTGCATACAGGCTGGGGTGCAGGCCAGATGTGTGGGGTGGTGAGAGGGTTCACCAGAGACAGAGTGGGGAGCAGAACAGGCAGATTGACTGAATACACTGCTGAAGGGAGTAGCGGTCGAGGGAGGAGAGGTCTGCTGTGTCATGTGGGAATCTCCCTGGCCGGGCATCAAACTTGCATCGCAGCTGCAGACAGCTCCACAGCATTGGGCTTAAGCTTTTGTGCCACCAGGGAGGCCCAAAATCTTTTTTTTTTTTTTTTGGCATTCATTTATACAACTCCACAATTTTGGGAATACAACTTTACACCTAAACATGTACAGATTTCTATCACCTTCCACCAAAGTTCCAGTACCAATACAATATGACAATACCCTTTACACTCCTCTTCTCCCCACCCATGGTAACCACTGTATCGTTCACAGAGTCTAAGAGTTATTTTTGTTGTGTTTTGCCAGTTTATTTGGTTATTTATATTACACAAGTAAAACTATCTGGTAATTGTCTTTCACTTTCTAACATCTTTCTCTTGACATAACCAAGTGATCCATCCATTTTGTCCCTAAAGACACTATTTCATCTTCTTTAGCAGTTGAGTAATAGTCCATTGAGCATCTATACCACAATTTCTTCATCTAGTCCCCAGTCAATGGGCATTGATTCCATCTGAGGTATATTTTAAAGTTCTCTAACAGGAAGCATTCCTTAATATACCAACTATTCCCTACACACACACACACACACATACACACACACATGCACACATGCTCACACACTTGTTCTTTTCCATACCCTCTACCCCAGGCAATAAAAAGAGAGAACATTCGTACAAACGTTGTCTCTTACACATATTCTTTTCACACCACTGTACTCTGTGCCTCACTGTACTACAATGTACTTGCATCTATATCCCCACACTAGATTGTACATTTCTTGAAAGCAGCAGTCATGCTGACATCATCTTTACACAACATATATTAAGTTACAAGTTCTCTGAACTTTATTACTGACCTCAGTGTTATCAATATTAAATAAGTTAATGGACTTAAAAATGTCTATCAGCCATACACAGTATGGTTATGAATATTCTGAATCCATATAAGGAGGTTGTAGTACATACATACTTTCATTATCTAATTTGGTCTTTGAAACTATTATTGTATAGATAGGAAAAGTAGTGCTATTAGGTCTCTTTTCTCAGATGAAGAAACTGAGGTTAAGGAAAGGTTAAGGGGCCAGAAATAGACTTCTCTGAGAAAGATATTGCTTACTGAGTAATGGACTCAAGACTCCAACCCAAAATGTTCACCGAGTGGCCAAAATATCTTCCTGCCATACCACATGAAAGGATTCTTTAGAAATAAAGGATCACACTGGCTACAGGCTGTTTTGTTTTTGTTACTTTACTTGTAGAACAGCATTGTCCTTTTAACGGGGGAGAAAGAAGCTCCAATTGCTCTCAGCACTTGCTGCTGTCTACTACACTCTCCCACTTTAACTCCCTAAATTCCCTTCAACTTCTTCCTGGTAGACTATCACCATGGAAATCTGCTGAAACTCTTTCATGGACAAATTCCAATGCTGATTTTCTTCATTATAGCTGATATATGCCAAGGCTTTTCCCATTAATCTATACTTTTTGATTAAATGGGAAAAAATGAATAACAGTAAGAAAATTATTGCTTTTATCTCTAATGCAAAAATCAATTACATTCTTTGGGGTTGAAGTCCAAAGAATTTGCACAGACGGCTTTGTTGCCAAAGTCAAGTGTATCCCTTATTGCCAAATGGCATAGCCCACTTCTGGGTTAATGATGCATTTAGTTTTTAATACTCTAGTGACTAAAAGAGCTGTAATGAATCTCTCTGACTTGAATCTCAGGGCATGGACCTGCTAATCAATGGCTTGGAAAAGTCACCTTCAAGGTTATCAAAGTGCTACATTATGCTTTATTTCTACTGATGTAGAAAACTTCTCTGTTCTCTTGTTCAAGATTACATTGTTGTATATGTGGGAGTCTATTAAAAACAAGGAATATCCCGGCATTATTTTCATGGGGATCTATTAGATCCCAGTTCAGAAAACCCCAATTTGAAATGTGCATGCAGAAATTTGAAATGTGCATGCAGAAATAAAGGGTGTACTATAAACATTGCAGGGAGCTCTTTGTCAAATGCATCTTTTCTGGTTGTTTGTTGTCATGCTCTGGTTTGAAAATTACAAATATAATAGAAAGCATCTGAGTCCAGAGAAGGGTCCAGCATGCCAGTTTTACAAATTTGCCCTTTTCATTTACAGTTCTCATGGGAAGAATATGTGCCATAATATAACAACAATCCTTGATGTCTTTGGGAGCTTGGGGGATCTCCTTTTATCTCTCTTGTTAATTTACATTAGTATTTAAATTGCACAATGTGTTTTCTGTTTAAGCTGACATACAAGCTCTTTATGATTCTGTTTGAAGCATAATATGCCAAGGGTAGTAACCCAGAAGAGACATAAGAATCTGATGTGTTCTGATCACCTTCATTCTCTTACTCAAAATCCTTTAATGTGCCCTTAATGAGGAGGGGCAATCCTGGTTTTTTTTCTACCACGTCTTTTTTCCCTCCTCTTCTTTGCTCAGTGAACTTCTACTCATTTCTAAAACTCAGCTCAAATATCAACTTTATTATCAAGTGCTTTCCCAATCTGTGTTTTTATTCTTTTCCTTTGTGCACTAATAGCTCCCTGAAAATGCCTCTAATGTAGCATTTATCACCTAATATTTATTTATTAATATGTATTTTTATTTCACCAAAGTTGAATTCTTCAATATCAAAGATGCCTTATTTGTGTTTGGTTCCCTTTCTTAGAACAGTGCGTGGATTAGAACAGACAAGCAAATATTTTTGTATAAATGAATAAGTATATTCTGGCAAAGAAGAATGATGAAAGAGTCATGATGGGTAGACCTGACTATGTTTCAACCACTCAAATTATTTTACTCTCCTTAACTAAGAATTATTTTTAGGATCTCCACTGTGTCTTTTAAAAGTCATAGGGAATTTCTAGTCTTAACTGATTTACTAGCCGAAGCAGATTGAACCTGTGCTGGCCACAGCTTTTAGTGGATATTTTTTTAATAGCTGGTTAAATGCAAAAGGAGCACACAGGCCCCAAGGCTCTATGAAGGCAGATATATTTTCAGTAAAGCAATCCTCTTCTGCGGGGATGGCAAAGCTTAAATTATAAAACTCAAAGTATTTGTCTCTTTTTTAGTTGTGCTATTATAGCAGACAGACCTCGGGGTATATGGATTTATTCCAAAGGTTAGCTAAGTTGCTTACCAAGAGTTAACTGATTGTAACTGCAGTACATTTTATTAAGACCATAGTCCAATAGCGAGATCTCTGTGCTCAGCAGCAGGGCTCCCCTCATCACTTTACCTCTCTCGGCAAGGTTGAACAGGGAATTGTGGGAGATTGATGAAAAAGTAATCACATGGCCTGTAGGCACAAGATATAAACAAGCAATTCAGAAAACAACGGGGCCAAGTATGACCAAATGGACCATGGAAAAATGTTCACCCTTATAAATATTCAAAACTTGAAACTGACAATAGTAACTAGAAATTTACAACAGCAGTATATGCCATTTTATCCCCCAAATTATAGTTATTTAAAGAATACTGAGCTGTAACTGAACCCTACTATATACCATATATCCTGTGAGAATAAATTTGAAGGTGATGACAAGAGACTTACATGTTTGCATAACCTTTGATTCCATAAACCCACTTCCCAGAATCTCGCCTAAGGAAATAACCAAAGATGAGCAGACAGATTTATTCATACGGGTATTTGTTTAATGTTAGTATAATAATAAAAAAATCACAAATATGCTACATCCTGAACATGAAGAATTTGCCTCAGTAAATGATAGCTTACATCAATAGTTTTATTAAAAATAACTGAAGATCTGCAAAGACCAAAACCAAAACAAAATCAAAGTTTATGAGCAATATAAATGATAAGTTTTTATATGTTTACAGCTTGTATCTATAGTCAAAAGGATTTGGAGTAGAAATCAGCATTTCCTTGTCTCTCCAAAAAGATATTTTAATTCACCAGAAACATGGAATATGTTATGATCTAAAGTAGATGTGTTGGTTGGGGTAGGGGCATGAACACTCATATGGAAAACATGATTTTGGGGCCTCCCCGGTGGCGCAGCAGGTTAAAGCGCTGCGCTGTGGAGCTGTTGGCAGCGGCAACACAAGTTCGACGCCCGACTGGGGAGATTCCCACATGGTGCGGCAGACCTCTCCTGCCTCGCCTACTGCTCCCCTCAGCAGTGTATTTCCGTTGATCTGCCTGTTCTGCTCCCTACTCTGTCGCTGGTGAACCTTCTCACCGCCCCATGCCTCTGCCTGCACCCCAGCTTGTATGCATAAAATTTAAAAAAAAATTTTTTAAAGAAAATATGATTTTCCACTGAAATTCTCCATTCTTAGCCTCTGATCTACTCTCTGATTACCAACCTCCATTTCTAAACCTTGTTACTTTGCCTCACCACAGGCACTGAAACTGTCCAGGCTCTTGCTCTAAAATCTATCCAGTATGGAAGCTTCTAGCAATCTTTAACTTTTAAGCCCTTGAAATAAAGTTGAATAAAAAACACACACCAGAGTTTTAATATTTAGTACAAAGAAAATATTTTATTAGCTTTTTTTATACTGAAATTATTGTTTGGGGATCTATTAATAATAAAATATTTTATAAAAATTAATTTCACTTATCTATTTTTATAACTTAGTTGCTAGAATACTTAGAATTTCATATGTAGTTTCCATTATACAGTGAGAGAGAGCAAGAAAGAGGGAGGGGGCAAAGAGAGATGAAACGAAATAATTCTTCACCACATGCAGCTTAAGAAGCTTTCTCTCAGCAAACATGAATCACCGTTTTTACTGGGTAAAACAAAGTCAGTTCATTCATCAGTCCCAATATATACTCTTCCATACCAAACTCACTACAAATATAAAAAAGAAACTTAAGTCTTATAATGTCCCCTTAGTTAGTCCAATTGAATGAATGGAAAACAAATGGTAGAGATACTTCGAAGAGGAAGGTTTCTCTACAGAGAGAAATAAGAAGGAAAATGAAAGAATAATAATGATTCATCAATGAAAAATAATGAGAGAATAAAAAGGACTTTTATCTTATCCACAATCATAACTTCAGCAGCATAATGCCTGGTGCATAGCTAGCACACAGTAAATAGTTGATGACTTAAAGAAATGATAAGTGCCATTATTGTAGCTTTACTGTAATCTTGAGAATCTTTCCCTTGTTCAGCCTCCCTTCAAACACAAATCAGAACAAAAGAAAGGGGCCATGGTAATTTCTGTATTTTTATTAATTAGGCTGTTGAATGAATTTAAGAGTTATGTGAAAAATATGACTGTTCTACAAGATGAGTCATTCTGACCTAAGTCATGGCTTCTGTCATCCCTGGTTTCTTTCATTCCTACTTCACTACAGCTTAGCTATCTCACATGATGATCTCTATTTATCCCTGGTACTACTGATATTAGTTATTTTACAAGGTAGATTTTACTGAAAGTTGAAGTTAAGACAAACCCTAGAAATATGTCCATAGATTTAAGACTACCAGGGTACGAGAGCAGGGGGAAGGGGAGGGGAAAAGAACTAAATGTGGAGCAGCCCAATGGACTACAAGGGAGGATGATGGGGGCCTTGGTGGTGGTTGTGGTGTGATGACATACATCTGAAGAGGTGAGGTCTTATACCTTTCAATCACATACAGTGTTGTAAGCCAATGTTGCCTCAATTTAAAAAAAAAGATGCAGGATTTTTGCATTATATCATTACATGATATGGAAAACAACTATTAATTAAACACCATGCTGCATATCATTATTCATTACTCCAAAAAGAAGGCTCATGCTGTTTTACCCTTTATGTTCCCATCTTCCTGTCATTCTTTAAGGACTCTTTCATCTTTCACACCCCGAAAATCTTTCTTGCTAGATTCCAGATGCTAATTCAAATCCCTAAATTCCTTTTACTTTTGTGGAGGGCTAAATTTTTTTTTCTCAACAAATCAGTTATACTCAGAGGGTCCCATATTTCCCAAACAGAACAGACAATCTGAGTACATCAAGACTTATCAAGATTATTTTCACAATAACATACCCATCTGCCTCCCTCCTTTAAGACATAGAAACACCAGCCATTTTGTTTTTTATTAGTAATCTCTCTTTCCCTGTTTATTATTTAACATCCATCAGTGGGAAAGTATAAGCTGGTAAGATCTACATTGTCTAGTACCATCCCAGTTGCTTTGAATTGCAGATAGGTATGACATTTGGTCTTTGATATTAAACAGAGAGAAGATCTACAAGGGCAATGAACCATGGTATGGGGGTGGAGGAGGCATGAATTGATATACAAGGAAATCACAATGAAAACCACACAAATAAAAAATGTAAAGCAAAACAAAAACTGAAAAACAAATCATATATGCAAGAAATACAAGTAAACATAGATGAGAATAATTAATGTGTAGTTGGGTGTGGGGATCACTGTAAGCTTTCAGGAGAAATGATGAATCTATAGAGCTTAAAAGTATAACATTTCTCTAGGTAGAAAGAAATGAGGAAAATATTGGCATTCCAAATAAAACAGTGTGTGCTAAGGTACAGAGAAATAAACCAGTGTATGATCAGAAAACTACAGGCAATTGAATGACTGGAGGTTAAAAATCTAGAGGAGCACATGGATAGATGAGAATCAGAACATAAATGATCATTAAGCCACCGTCACTGTTGCCTGCCTACTCAACAGTCATTTATCTCCAACAGAACCCCCAAATGTATCTTGCTGAGAGGCTGAGTAATGGCAGGACTAGGTCATTCTGGGAAACTCCCTGTGCTTTGCCAGAGATTGATGTGTGGTTTTGCATATGACCCGGTTTGTGTGAATGTACAATAAGGGATTGTTGCAGACATTTTGCAACCCAGAAGAGAAGAATAAGGAGATGACAGATATTGACATAGAATCTTGATAACATTGGTTCAATATGAGTCTAGCTATTTCCATATTCTGCTTAAAGGAGATAACAAAATGCTGTATTGTTTATGTCACTTTAAGATGGAACTGGAAATGCAAATGGCCAACCGATACAAGAAAAAATGTTCAACATCACTTATAGTCAGGGAAATGCAAATCAAAACAATGAGATACTACCTTACAACAGTGAGAATGGCATACATTAAAAAAAAAAAACAGGCAACAACAAATATTGGCGAGGATGTGGAGAAAAAGGACTTTCCTACACTGCTGGTGGGAATGTAAACTGGTCCAACCACTATAGAAAGCTGTATGGCAGTTCCTCAAACTGCTAAAAATGGAGCTTCCATACAACCCAACAATACCACTTCTGGGAATCTACCCAAAAGACACAAAAATATTAATCCAGAAGGACACATGCATACCTATGTTTATTGCAGCATTGTTTACAATAGCTAAAATATGGAAACAACCCAGATGCCCCAAAATAGATGACTGGATCAAGAAGATGTGATACATATACACAATGGAATACTACTCAGCAATCAAAAAAGATAAACATAAGCAATTCACAGCAACATGGATGGAGCTAGAAGGGAACATGCTCAGCAAAATAAGCCAGAAGGAAACAGAAATACATGGTTTCACTTATAGGAGGAATATAGGGGAACTGAACAAGAGATTAGGAGGAGAAAATAACAATAACAAAACAAAACAAAAAGTAGGAGGCAACCAGAAATGAGAGATATTCAGTGAGGGAGGGGGAAAAAAAGAGCACAAGGGACTATGGTGACGGTTCACAGGTGAATTGGTGGTGGATAACTCACGGGGAATACACAATAATGTAAAAGATACAAATAAAAAATATATATATATATTTTAAAAAGATGGTTATCTCAACCATTCTTGTTGGAAAGCTGCAGTAAGCAATAATTACTGATAGGGATAAACTACAGACTACTAGAAAAAGGGATTTGGAATAAACAGCAATGGTTTTATAGGGGAGTGACTTCAGTCAGGATAATAATAACTAATGCCTCTGTGGTTCCTTATGGCCTACAAAAGGACAATGTTCATGGATTGGAAGGATTAACATTATCAAAATGGCCATCCTACCAAAAGCAATTTACAGATTTAATGCTATCCCAATAAAAATCTCAACGACATTCTTCAAAGAAATAGATCAACTACTGATGAAATTCATATGGAACCACAAAAAACCTCGCATAGCTAAAGCCCTCCTAACTAAAAAGAAAGAAAATGGAGGAATTTCACTCCCTGATTTCAAATTATACTACAGAGCCATAATAATTAAGACAGCATGGTACTGGA
>PVIJ01021423.1:0-18532 GCA_004024925.1 Scalopus aquaticus | reverse complement strand
TTCATGTATCTGTTGGCCATTTGCTTTTCTTCTTTGGAGAAGTGCCTTTTGAGCTCTTCTGCCCATTTTTTGACTGGGTTATTGGCTTTGTTTTTGTTGAGTTGTGTGAGTTCCTTGTAAATTTTTGTTATCAGTCCTTTATCAGATGTATTGTGTGCAAAGATCTTTTCCCAGTTGGTAGGGTGTCTGTTAGTTTTGGATAGTGTCTATTTTGCTGTACAGAAGCTTTTTATTTTGATGTAATCCCATCTGTTTATTTTGTCTTTCAATATACACATTTTTTGAAGCTTGGAGTTTTCATGTTTAAAATCAATATTAAACCAGATAACACGTGTTGTGGGGAACCAAGAAAGGTGATTTATTCTGGAGCTGCTCTGTTGGGGGTGGGGTGGTCTTCTTTTTAGTAATCTCCGAAATAGAAAGAAGGCAGAGTATGAAAGTCCTTGATCAGGAGTAATTTGTTGTTGGCTCTTAGCAGCAGCTTTGAGCGGCTCACTCCCTCATTCGGCAGTCACTGGCTGTCTGCTGGGCTCAGTGCTGTTCTCGGTGCTAGGGAGCTAGCAGTGAATGAAGCCTAAAAACAGCAACCAAAAAAACCAGACCTGCCTTCATGGAGTTTATATTTCAGATGTGGAAACCAGCAGTACAGAAACAAATTATGTTTGAAGAAAAATAAAGAAAAGAGGTAAAAAGAAATAGATTATAATTTTTCAAGTGACTAGGGCCAGCCTCACCAAGGTGACATTTGAGCAAAAGATTGGTAAGTGAGAGAGTGAGCCACACACCTATCAAAGGAATTGTATTTAGGCAGCAGGAACAAGTAGTACAAAGGGTTTGAGGGGAAAATAGACCTGGGCTTGCCAGAGGAAATACAGGAAATGTGGATTTCAGATAAACAGCATATAATTTTAAAATACAAGTGTGCCATGCAATATTTGAGGCATATTTACACAAGAAAAATCAATGTCTTATATATTTTTTCCCTGTATCTGGCAACTCTTAGGTATACCTGGCATATCTGAAGTTGTAAAAGGAGACCAATAAATGGAGTAGAGTGAGGAAGGTGAAAAGCAGAAGTCAATGAAGAGGTAGTGGGCACTAGAGTGTGCGGGGCCCTTCAGGCCACTACCAGAACTTTAGCTTCTACTCCTTGAGACTGAACACCTTTGAAGGGTTTGAGCAGAGAGGCACTAGGACCTTTCTGAAAGTTTAGGAGAACCAATTGCCTGCTGGGTTATATTTAGGACAGGGACAAAGGCTCCAAGGCCAGTTAGGAAGCTATTGCAGAACTCCATGTGAGAGATAATGGAAGTGGTGGGTATTTTCTGATGGTAAACTAATAGCATTTGTTCATGGATTGGGTGTGGGGTGCAAGTGAAAGATGTGGGTGAGGACTCTGAGATAGAATGATGTCATTAGACGAAAGGGGGATGCTTCAGGTGCTCCTGGTGCTGTTTTGAGGACTTGATTGAGGACTGTGACTGTTTTAGGATACTGATAACTAGGGACAGCTGCCAAAGCCAGGCAAGCTCTTGAATTCCCAAGGGAAGACAGGTCATTGAAGCCTCAGCTGGCAGCCGGAAGAGCTGAGCTGGATGTCACAGCTCCATGCTTCCAGCTGCCAGGGTCAAGCTGAGTAACTGAATATTGCCACCTCTCAGGTACCCTCTCTCAGCCTTCTGTAGTATGAGGTTAACCTGTTTTTGCCACTTCACCTCACAGCAGAAAAGCTATGAGGAAAATACATGGGAGTTACTCTCCCCACAGATTACCGCAGAAGAGAGAGAAAATCTTTACATGGTGGGAGGAAACAACTTTTTATTCTTCTGTTGTTATTATTCACAGGCTCAGTCCTTAGTTCATGTTTGTGATATGCATGACATTCTCTCTGTGTAACACTCACACAGCACCGCCTCCTGCTCTGTCTCCCGGAAATTTCTCCTCTTCTCAAGGTCTTAAGGAGACTCCTGATTCTGCCTTTGAGAGCTCAGACGGTCAACAGATGTTATCATCTCTTTCTCCCACCCCTAAAAACTTGGCTCCTCCTCAAGATACTTGAGTATTTTCCCACAGTTTCTTTCTTGAATCTTTTCCTGTCAATGTCTGTGTTTTCTCTTCCTATTCTCTGTAGATTCTGTGAGAACTTGGCAATTTTCTCTTTGGCTTCATTTTGTTACTTACCCCTCACTCTTCCCACCCTGATTTTATTTCTTACGGCTTGTTACACACTGAGATTTGTTGTGCATTTTTGCTCTATCTGACTCTAATCAATACGGCTCAAAAGGTAGTTTTTCTTTTAACCTTCATTATGTTACTTGTGGGTTTCTCAGTTTCACTCAGAAATCAATTATACATCCCTAATAAGGAAAGTTAATTTGGCCAAGTTTTGGTGATCCTCCCCCGCTCCAAGTTCATGATAAGACTGCTGATTGGGAAAAGATACATAACGCTTGCCATTCATATTTTGTTTAAAGATTGTCAAACGCCATTCTAAAGTTTCCCAACAGCTTTATTTTGGGAAGAAGTACTTGAGCCAGAGATCTGAATGTAGGCAATCTACGTGGTTCAAGTCACTAGGTTTAAGTCATTTAGTGACTCCAAGTTAACTGGAACTCAGAATCGAGTTCACATGCTGACCCGGCTTCTTTTGACTGACTCTTTCTGCCAATTATCTAGTTTGAGTTCAAAACCCTTTTTCTTTGATGCCAATTATTGTTGATTATCTAGGCAAATCCCCACTCTATCGCTCAGTTAAAGGGCTGGCACTTAATCTTCTTCCACTGGTGTCTGAAACAGGTTTTTCCTTTGGGTTTCTTGGGGAATGTGATATTGGTGAACTTCCATGAAAAGGAGCACCTCAATAATGATGAAGTACCTTTTGGACAGGCCCTGAATAGACCTTCCTTAAGCAGAATCTGCTCTGTAGCCAGATTTCTGAGGCAAGTCTTCACTGTGCTGTGAGGCCTTATCTGGCATGGGCCTTTCCCTCTGTGGCATCTGCAGTTTTCAGATTAGTTGACTGGAGAAATACAATGTGCCTGCCTGCCTCCCTCCCTCCCTTCCTCCCTCCTCTCTCTCTTTCCTTTATTTTTCATAAGCTGCCATTTATTGAACTCTTATTCTCTTCCAGGCACTATGCTAGTCCTTTACATAAAAGATGCTTTCAGTTCTCACAACCCATTTGCCAGATGGAGGTTGATCCTCAGAGAGCTCGAGTAACCTGGATAAATGAGAGCTTGTGAGTGTAGGCCACCAGAGTTTGTACCAGATCTGTCTGATTCTAAAACCTGTGATCTAAAGGACAAAACTTCCTGATATAATATGGGGTTTAAAACTAATTCAGTAGAAGAGAATCAATATATATTCTTCCCTGCTCTCAAAGATTTTAGTTTCCCTAGAATAATTCCAACTACTGTGATACCAGGAAAATTTAAAATCTAGCAGTTGGGTTGCTTTTCCAGTATCCCTTCTCTATCCTCAGAGTCAGAAATCTGATTAGTTAAAAGAATCTTGAATCTTTAAACTACTATTAAAAATAAAATTAAAAAGCACATAAATATAGTTTTGATCATCGTGAGCCCAGAATCAAAAACTGACTGTGCTGTACATCAGCTACAATCTGAACAGCTACTAAATCCCCAGCGATGGGGAGCAAGGACTCATTAAAGACACACTGTCTAATTCTTCCCTGATTGCTACACGGTGATTGTTATAATCCTAGTGCATATGACACATGCTTGATATATTGTTGAGGGGTTAGCTCAGCTTAAAAATGGAGGTAGATGAGAGAGTGATTTGTCTTGTCTCTACTGTTGTTCCCAGCAGAAGGTCAGAAGATGAATTCCAAATAAGAAGAAGCTGAACTCAATTGGCCTCTTTCAATGTGTGTTTGATGAGGTGTTTCTGATGGGGCTTTTATTGGTTAAGCTTGAAAGACCATCTTTTCAGAAAGGTCATATTCCCCATTATCAAGGAATAGGTAAATTAGGCTAAGAGCTGCGATGACTTCTGCTGCCAGGTTTCTTCCTTTCTTCATTTCTTACAAATAAGAAAGAAATAAAGAAAATTTACAGATGACAGCTAGAAAATCCACAGGAAATTAGGAATTTACTACATTTCCACTCTACTGCCCAATGTGATTACATGTCTGAATATAAAGAAAGGTGACTAAAATCATCGTGGCAACAAATACAATTCACTTGTTTCTTCTGCCCCCAGCCTCCTACGGCCCATAGTGTGGTTGTGAAGATCTCAGATTCTAGCCTTGAAAAGCTCTCTGCTGGCATCTTCGCTATTTTATGTATTGCCTTGATTTGGGGCAGTTTACATAATCTCTCTAACTCACAGTTTCCCATCTATAAAATAGGGATGAAACCAATGTCTCTATAACATGGTTACTGTGAAAATTAAAAGGTTATTGTCTATAAAATCTTTAGAGTACCTTACATATGGTGAGTATGCAATAGATGGTATCTGTTTAAAAATTACTATTGCAGGTAAGATACTAGTTCATTTGTTGAAAATGTTCATAAAAATAGCTAGGGAACTTCATTAAGGGAGTGGGAAGATAACAGTGTAACTCCCTGATACCAATTGTATGCAAATCTCATGACCTTGCACCAAGGATGGAGCTGCAATTCGGCAGTGAGAGAAGACTGAATCACTTCCATTTCTATCAGGGAATGCTGAGGTCAGTAACAGGGTGTGGACCAATAATTCTTGCCTATCTACCTGGAAATGACTAATCTTTCTCTAATTAAAGCAAGGTGATGTTGGAGTTTGTAAGAAGAGAGAATATGAAAGTGATAGAGTTGGGAGTGGGGTGGAGGGAAAGGGAAATTTTTTAGCTTAGCCCCAATCTGCCTTTTGAGCTGTCACAGAACAGCAGCTGAGAGCCAGTATTTTCTATCAGGCTCAGTCACCAAGCATGGGTCAGAGCCCTGAATGCAGCTGTGTGGCATACACAAGCCTCCTTCCCATTCTCCTTCCCAGCCCCAGCCGGGTTTCTTAGGGAAGTTCATTCCAAGGGCAAAGGCCTAAGTGAGACTTTTTAGGGATGGTATATTCTTTTATAACAAGGTATATCAGAAGCTGTATTATGATTTGTAGACCCATGTGAGGAGAGAAATTACATTGAGAACCACATCTTGGAGTGGAGGGAAATGCCTCTGAACTCTGAAGCTCAGCACAGTCACTAAGCTGTCACTGTTGGTGGGCGAGCAGGGGGGCTTTGAGAACAGTCTCACCTCTGTGTATGGCCCCCCCAGTGCACTTCTGTTCAGTAATGTAGGCAGCTAGATGTTTTCCTTCTCACCCCCTCTAGGTGTTTCTTTTCTACTCTTTCCATGTTTTTGGATGAACTATACTTAGCTTTCAGATTAGCAATTGAAGGCATTCTGATTTTATTTAAAACTTAAATCAAAACCTGAAGTATTGACTATGCTGTAGAAAATTCTGCAGATTGTGTTAGGAATCCTCTATCAGTTATTGTAAACTTCTTGCCTTTTTGAATGCAGACACTGGGATTCCATTTTCTTAAATGTAAATGATTCTGTCTAATTCATCCCAACTTTTATACTTGACCTGAGTTTGGTCCGCTTCCTGTAAGCAAGCCCAGCAGATTCTCCAAATACCATTCTTAAGATGGAGATTCCAGGGAGAATCAGGTCATTATTTTCTTCCATGCTGCCTCCCTTTACCTCCATCCTTCCCAGCTGGTGGTGGAAGGAGCCCAGATAATTGCTTAAGATAACAGGTCCCTGTGTGCACCGACAAATTGTCCTCAATGACAGTTCAGCTGCTTAGTTATCTGTATCATAAAATCAGTGATTATCCTGCATTCTCAGCCCCTGAACTGAATTCTCTTGTCCTGATTATTTTGCTCTCTGCCAATGGATTTGCATCATTTTATTGGTGTGTGCTTTGTTTGACTGCTCTGTCTCCAACTCTGTTGAGACTGTCTGTGGGTGGTATCTCTATACTGGAATGACAAGAGCAAAGGTCAGAAGCTTCCATGATTCATTTCCTCTTTGCTGCACGCAGTGGATGGTTTTCTGGGTGAGTCACTCAGATGCCAAACACAGGAGGGATTTTCTTCATGTTGAGGCCCCGAGGCTCCGCTATACCCTGAATTGGAAGAATAGGGTTCTTAATATTTCCTATGAATTTTGTACTTTTTCTGATGATTTCATAACCCCATTTGTATCTCCCCCTTATTTTGTGCTGGAGACTTTGATGGGTCAACACTGCCCACCTCTTGTAGAACTTTCTGGCATCTTGTGGATCTCCACTGAATTCGACACTAGATTAATTGTACTCTTAAAAATAAACCCAAATATTCTCCAGCATTAAAACTATCACTGGTATGTCACCTATACTGGAATGCTAATGATGGTCTTACTTGTGGCTTCTTAAAAATTCACCTTTTTTATCTCCCAGACTAACAATCTGTGATAGGAACATAGACATCAACTGAGGAAGTTGTTTCAATAACTAGAGCTAAGGTGTGCAACAAAGTGTTTTTATTTTTTTCTCAAGGAAGGGAGGATTGTTATCTTTCTTTTTTTTTAACCTTTTGGAACTATGAAATAGAATATACAAACAGAAAACATAGAGGTAGAGTACAATGAATAATTACAAAGTGAATACCCACCAATCAAGAAATGGAACATCATCGACCCAAACCCCTCCTTTGTTTACCTCCTAGACCACACCCCTCACCCTCCCTTAGAGAGGTAACCATTGTCCTGACCTTTGTGGTTATCATTTCCTTGCTTTTTAAAACACTTTTGTATACAGGTTATTATTTTCTAAAACCGTATCATTTTTATCTCCTGATGGTGGCACTGTGTAATTCATTTGTATTAAGTAATGACCTCCCGATGACATTGGGTTTGAGTTGTGTTCTTGCCCCATCCCCAAATTCCATGGAACTGCTTATCCATGTTTACTGTGTCATGAACTAAGAATCCTTCTGCTACAACACATGTTTAAAATAATGACAGTGAAGAGATGAAGCTTTTGGTGATGTCTCCTCTGTTCTGGGTTTCCTCAGTTGTGAGTTGTGACAGGAATAGTTTTGTGATGAAAATAGAAATTCTCCTCCTTTCCTCATGCTTTCCTTTCTCTTTCATTTACCTGGGAAGTAGTCTAGCAAATTCTAAAATCTGCAGAACTTGGGGGCATGAAAAGGACCCATTTACTGATCCTAGACTATTCCATCTTTGCTTTATTTTGTGAACACATGTGCCATATTGGATATTTCATCACACTCTTCCATGGAGTTTGGTTTCTTTGGCCTTCTTTGGTCTGACATAATCTCTCCTGAACTTAAAAAAAAAAAAAAGATAATTGGGAATGGGTCTTAAAACCTGACTCTGAACCATTTTACTTCTCGGTTTTCCTTCACATCCTTGATTGGCAAAGGCAGGTTTGTGAAGGAAGGGAAGGAAAATGGATTGCACCCTTAATTTGTGCTTGACACTTTTGAATCTATTATCTTACTAAATATTAATAACACATTGGGATGATTATATATTGTCTCCATTCTGTGTGGAGACCATGGTGTTGTGGAAAGATGAAGTAGCTAGGTAGGGTCACAGTAAGAAATGGGTACAACTAGGAATTCAAAGGTCTGACTCCAAGCCATGATGTTTGTCTTCTTTATCAAGCTACCTCTTTCATTTGCCTGATGATACCGAATTACCCTTGATAACTTTTTTAGGAGCTTCCATGTCTATTAAATAAAATAAAAAGTTATTGGGTTTATTATTAGTAATGGGTTCAAAGTCCCAAACATATTTCCTCTTAAGAGCACTGGCTCAGCTTAGGAACCCTCAGGATGAAGAGATCAGCGTATGGTAACTGCATCCTGGAAGGAGGGGGTCAGTCATTGAAGTTCACATTTGATCAACCCTACTTTCTGTGTTTTCTGACATCACAGGTTATCCTGTGGTCAGGGTGTTCTAAAAATGTTTAACAGGATAACAGGTGGTCGCCAATGTGACCTGGAACTCATAACCTGTGGTAAGCAATATTAGGTTAATGAGAAAGAACTTAATTAGAAGACAGTGAAGAGACATGGAGTGGGATTACTCTGAAAACATCCATGATGCTGTAATGGTACTCATTGTAGAGTACAGCTTGGTCAAAATTCCCATTTACCCTGGTCTTATCCAAATATGGTCACTGAAGCACCACAAGGATTTTATGTCTCCCCTAAAAAGCAGATCTCCAGTGTGGCTCCTGTAGCCAGTTTCCCCACTAGAGGAAAGCAAATTAAATATTTGTGTGAAACGTCTGGTCAGTTGAAGGGTGGGTGTTGGGAAAACACACAAGGCAGGGATTTCTCTTGGTGTATGTCTGGAGGTGGTACTAATGGGGTATGTTAAAATTATGTTCAGAGACACTTAGGAATTGTCCATGTCCTTACCTTTAGGAGAGAGTAATATCTGAGTCACTCTAAATATGGAACTGGAACAAGTCTCACATCTTATCACCAATGCCAGAAACTTGGGCCATCGGGTTTTGTTCTCTGTCTGAAGGTTCTGGGTCCCAGTGTTAAAGGACATTTTTTCCCCCCCAGAGGAAGAAATTAGGGGCAGAGAGCAGCAGTGGCAGCTCCTATTTCAATCTGTCTCTGTTACCTTATAGCCTGTGCAGGTGAGGAACAAGTTTTCTTTCTCTTCCCTACCCAAGCTCAGCTTTATAACTCTTCTAAAGTGATCACATAGTTTTCCTCTTACAAAGCGATTTCCCCACCTGTGTAATGTTTGCTGAGTGGTTTGTTCTTTTTTGATTCATTCATTTAATCAATGAACATTTTTTGAACTCACACTAAATGCCAGACGCTGTCTTAGGGACTGGTGACACACAAATGAACAATGCACATGAAGAGCACAATTTCTTTCCTTTGAAAGTTTTTATTTTGTTCAATGAACTTTTAAAACACAATTATTATAAGTGTTATGAAAAAAGTTGGTTATGTTTGTCATCTATGAGAACAATTTTCAAAAATAAGTGACATGTAATAGTCAGATGCAAGCAAATAAGAAAGGTTATATCCTGGGAGAAGGAGCAGGAGCCCCGTGAGAAGATAGCCCCGTGTCACTTTCCTTGCTCTTCTTTTGTTTCATGGCAGCAAATTCTTGCATTACATTTTTGTCCCTTCTCCAAGTCACTGTATGAATGAGCATTATTGGTTTGTCTCCTTACTTTGTGTGAATTGCCAATCTTTCCATGTATCTGAAATAGTTTAGTATCACACAATGTTAGAACTGGTCAGGATCTTCTGTTTATGCATGAGGCGTGTGGTTCCAGAGGGGCAAGTGATTTGCCTAACCTCAGGGACGGATAGTCGCAGCCGGCTCTGTTCTTCTGACTTCAAAATGGCATTCCGTCCTGATTTGTCTTTCTGACATCTGCTACACAACTGACCAAACTTCATTGCACCATTAGCTCTTCTCTGCATTTGACACATGTGTTTATGTGATAGCTGCAGTGACAACGTGGCTAGTCCACTTGAAGCGTCTATTGTATGTTAAGCAGAGCTGAGGACTTTATATGCATGATATTAATACTCCTTACAAACTTTCAAGATCAGTATTATTTTTATTTTGCAGATGAGGAAACAGACTTGGAGAGGCCAAGTCAATATTCCTTTACCTTTAATCTAATTTAAGATTAGATTATTTTGAATGAAACAATGATAGCATTGGACTGAGAATAAAATAAATGTCCATGAGTTCATAATGATATAAATAAATAATTGAAAGTAAATAAATTGAAGAGAAGGAACAATTCTTCCTTAGAAGGATTGTAATCCTTGTAAGGATTCTACTTATAAGCCCAGAGAAATAGAAAATCACCATGAGGACCTCCCTGGTGGCTCAAGGGGTTAAGTCTCAGCATTATGAAGCTCTCCAGAGCCACTGCAGCCCGAGTTTGATCCCCGGCCAGGGAGCTTCCCACATGGCGCAGCAGACCTCTCCTGTCTCGCCCACTGTTCCCTTCTGTAGTGTTTTTCAGTCAATCTGCCTTTTCTGCTCCCCACTCTGTCTCTGGTGAATCCTCTCACCACCCCCATACCTCTGGCCTACACCCCAGCTCTTATATGCATAAATAAATAAATCTTTAAAAAATCACCATGAAAACACCACAGCGATCACTGCTGCAAGTACCAGTTCATGAAAGTTTGAGGACAAATATGATATTTGCAGAATTTCAAAGCATCCCTCTCAAGCTATTTATTAAAAAAGAAAAACACTCTCTGTACTATTTTTGCAACTTTTGGATAAGTCTAAACTTATTTTGAAATTAAAAGTTAGGAAGTAGAGTGTCTATTAGATTGCTAAATCCCATCTCAGACTTACCAGGTTAGAATTTTTTAGCCTGGTATAGCCTAGAAATCTGAACTGGGAACTCCATGTACAAAGTCACCGTTGGGGAAGTATTGAACCCAGGTCTGCCTTCTTGTAAAAGCCTGGTCTTCACCAGGGCAGATTTCCTAACAGAGACTTGATGTTAACAGATTAGAGTGAAAATATCAATGATATTTTGTTCAGCACAAAACATTGTATTTTATTTTTATTTATTTATTTATTTAAATATTTTATTTATTCATGCATACAAGCTGGGGTACAGGCCAGAGGTGTGGGGCTGCGAGAGGGTTCACCAGAGACATAGCGGGGAGCAGAACAGGCAGATTGATGGAAACACACTGCTGAGGGGAGCAGCGGGCGAGGCAGGAGAGGTCTGCTGAGCCTTGTGGGAATCTCTCCAGCGAGGTGCCGAACTCGCATTGTCGTTGCCACAGCTCCACAGGGCAGCACTTAACGGCTGCGCCACCAGTGAGGCCCAAAAACATTGTATTTTAAAGTGGATTCTTTCAAGTATACAGCAATATACAGATTTAATGATTGAAAAGACTAAGTCAGTCTTCCTGACTATATCATCTCTATTTTATTTGTTTGTTTATTTATCCAGCTGGGAAACTTTTAGTTCACGTGATCATTGACTTATAATATTGCCTAAGCTTCAAGTGTACAGCTTTATACTCCAAATACTGTATTTACTGCATTATGATCATCACCTAAAGTCTAATTTCCACATATTTTTATACAATCGACTTATATCTATTATACCCAAACTTCATCCCCTTTGGTAACCACCATTCTGTCATCAAAACCTAAGAGTTTGTTTTGTTTTATTTGTTCATTTGCTTTGTTTCTTTATCTTCCACATATGAATGAGTGCATATAGTATTTGTCTTTCTCCATTTGACTTATTTCACTTAGCATGATTCCCTCAAGGTCCATCTATTGTCCCAAATAGCACGATTTCATCTCCATTTGCTTTAAATACGTAACATGATTTTTCCAACCAAACATTGTAATACAAGTTATAATGCCAAAACTTGCTCCATTTTTGGTGGACAGAAACTTGAATCTCTAATTACAATGTTACTATTATAAGAATTTAATGATATATGTGTATATGTGTATCATATGTACACACACATTTTGGACTACATAAAAAAGAGCTAAATCAAAATTTATACATAATTATGAAAGTAACAAGTCATGGCCTGTTTTAATATGTCTTCTCTCATAGTTGGCACAGCTCTTGTCTCAGATTGCTTCAGGGCCTGGCAAATAGAATTTCCCAGCAAGCTGGAATTACACGTATTTGGGGGGATTGATTGCCAAAAAGTGTGGCAAGGAGATTGTCAAGAGGCTTGGAGTCCAAGTCCTCTTTCTCCTCACTGACTTTTGTGCCAAGCATCATATTAGTCCCCAGAGCTATAAAGATGAGTACGGCACATCCCCGCCTTCAAATAACTCCTGACCTAGTTTGGGTGAGAGACCCATACCTGGTTCAGAGCTGGAGACTGGACAAGTAAGGATGAAAGGAAGGAAAAAATTGCTATGGGAACACTAGGTGACTGTCACCATTTTCATACACTAGAAGGGTAACATGATTTACTCAGCTGTGATGGCTTTATTGTTAGAAATTGAATCTGAACTCTTCCCTTGTGAATAGTGCACCTTCTCTCCCCCACAGGCAGGGCTGCAGTCTGGAGGCAGAGAAGGCAGTTCAGAGAGAGCTTTTTGTTTTGCGTAATAGAGTTACTGGGAGTGGAAACTCTGACCTGGTGACTCAAAGGCAACTGGAAACAAGCAGGAGTGTGAAAACTGGGTACATCCTGTCCCTCCAACTTCACCAAATTTGTCAGAGGGAAGAGAACCTGAGAAAGGATGGGAAGGTGGACACCTCACTCTTCTGGGAGTAGAGAATATAATAAAGAAGATAATGCGTTAGAGTCATGTTCTGGTTGTAATGGGAACACAGGAGAGGAGCTGCTTCTTTGAGCGGGTGAGGTTGAGGGGTTGGAGGCATGAAAATTTCATGAGTACCTGGTGTGTGAGGTTAATATTAAAATGTGAGTAGGAGTTCATCAAATATCTAAAAGAAATTAGCTTTCCAGAAAGAGGCTCATATATTGACAATCCCAGCTCTAAATACCTTTTGAGTTTTTTGTTGCTGTGAACTGTTATATCTGTACAGGGCTCCTGCCAAAATACAAATAAATTCCCTGAGAGAAAGTACTGTCTTAACAGTAGTTTCATAGGACTACACCAAATGAGGCTTGTTAAAGGAAGAGAAAAAACCCAGGCACTCAACTCTAGAGGTCAAGCCCATTCTGCCTTCTACCCTCATTTTGGGCTAAAATGGTGGTCCTGAGTACCCAGGGGGCTACAGAAGATTAGTGGTGCTTGAAAAAAAAGTATTATGTGTATTGGGGGTTAGAGGACAGGGCCCAAAACAGACTCTGAAGAGAAATATTACCTCCTATACCGTGCTGGGAAATGACTTCCCTAGTTAGATGGGAGATGAATAATGATTTGCCCATTCAAACCATTGCAACATTTGAAATGAATAATATGAGGAACAAAAAAATGTGATGGTAATAATAAAATTTTTAGCAGTTATTGAGAACTCATTGTGTACTTTATGTGCAATTTCTCACTTAAACCTTCACTCCATATGGTGAAATGCAGAGGAAGGTACAGGAAAGGATGGAGATGACTTGACTGTGGTTGTAGAACAAATAAGGGCAGAGCCTACATCTCAGGCCAGGCTTAACTACTAGACATGCTGGCTCTTTGCTGCTGGAAGATTAAAGCCAAGTTTTGATCATAATCTTAGTGATTGCATGAACACTAAATATTTTCTGTGAATTTCCATGCCCACCATTTTGGGTGAAGTTATTCTTTACGGTGCAGTACCGTCCTGCTCCATAGCACCTAGAAGTTTTTCTTACCATCCTCAGTCTCCAGTCACTGTGGCCACCAAAAATTCCCACCCATTTCCCAGACACCTATTGGCTAAGAATAGGCTCATGGGACAGGACCTGAGTTAACCCAACCTGGAACTCGGACCTTAAGCAAGAGCTTGGGGTTATCCGGGATAAGACTTGTGAATCCGGGCAAGTCTTTCAAGTTCCCTAAACCTTAGTGTTCCTAATTAAGGCAATGAGATTGGTTCTTTAGGTCCCATCAGATTGTGATTATTTTTCTTAAAATATTTATTTATTTATGCATACAAACTGGGGTGTAGGCCAGAGGTGTGGGGGTGAGAGGATTCACCAGAGACAGAGTGGGGAGCAGAACAGGCAGATTGACTGAAAAGCACTACAGAGGGGAGCCGTGGGCGAGGCAGGATAGTTCTGCTGCGTCATGTGGGAGGCTCCCTGGCTGGGGATGGAACTCGTGCTGCCGTGGCTCTGGATAGCTTCAAAGTGCTGCAACCTAACCCGTTGCGCCACCAGGTAGGCCCAGATTATGATTATTTTTGAAAATGCTTCATGTTGAAATAACTTAAACATGACTGAAGTAGACTTTTGATCAAGGTATAAGAAAGAATAAGAGCTCCTTCCCACAAGGACCTCACTATTTAGCAAGGTGAGTAGAGCCCTCAGTTGACTCTCAGCCTTGATGAAGTGATGAAGAACTTTGATCTACCCTATGCGGTCCATGGCTGAGAATGTCAGCATTACTGGGATGTTAAAAATCTAGGCGCTCGGGTCTCATCACAGCTCTACTATATCAGAATATGTCTCATAACAAGATCCCCAGGTGGTTTGGATGCTTGTAAAAGTTTGAAGAACTGTGGTTGTAGAGTACAGGGAGGGAACAACCAAGTCTGTGGCCATAATCAGGGACATCTTCCAGAGAAGGGAATGCTAGACTTTGAAAGATCAAATAGGTTTTCAACAGGAAGGGAGAAAAACAAGTAGGAGCATGCAAGGTAGGAGCACAGGATTTCTTTCCTTGAATTTATTTCTTAGGTTGAGATATTGCAGCTTCTAAAGAGATAAAAATTTATGTGTATCCAGGAAACAAGAGGATCTTTGAGTATCCAGGTTTGTGTCTGATAATAATATTGATTCCGTTCAACAAACATTATTGGACACCAATTAAAATTATCACTAAACAAATGGTGTTTGGGTATGGGAATGAAAGGTGATGTCATTTTCCTGAGTTCTGAACCAGAAGAGCCCAGATTAGAATCCTGGGAAAACCACATACCAGCTATCTAACTGTGGGAAGTTCCTCAGCTTCTCCATTCCTTGGTTTCCATAGCTGTAAATGGTACTCACCTCATTGGAGTTTAGGTGAGGTTCACATGACTAATACATTTAGAGTACTGAGAATACTAACAGAAATATAGAGAAGTTTACTAGGAACTTTTTGTAATTAATGATTAGTGTGGGTAGAGTAACTGAAAATTCTGGAATAAGTTAAATATTTCTGAAGGCTTATCAAGATTCCCTGAGTTATAAAATCTCCTGTGTTTCTTGCTACCTGTCCACAGGAAACATTAAATATAAGAAGCCTTTTCACTCTCCTCTTTAGTTGTTTCATCCTGGCTTGTTCCTTGCTAACTGTGTGATAATGAGGCAGTCACTTAACTCCCTGGTGCTCAGTTTCCTCATCTGTATAATGGTGATAATCATTATATCTGCACATAGAGTTGTTATCAGGGATACTTAGTACTAAATTGCTTAGAATAATGCCTGATCTTTATTATGCAGCTGAGTATCTATCTATCTATCTATCTATCTATCTATCTATCTATCTATCTATCATCATCATCATCATCAATCAGTCATCCCTTTTTATTATTTCCCTTAGAAAGCTACCTAAAAATTAAGCCCCACATAGGGCATCACTCACATGTCAGTCAAGGCTGACTCTACTAGTACAGTATCTCTGAGGTCTAAATTCTTGGTTTTTCTATTAGTGTGGCTTGATAAGAACTCAACTTGGTTGACTACTAGGTCACATAAAGCATTAGTCATCCTGCCACTTGAGCAAAAGAGAAAATAATGTCTACATCCTCAAGGTAGTCTGTTAGGAATTCCCTTGCCATCATCTTTCTCCCCCTCCCCACCAACTCTCCTGAGTTTGTAATTTGGACATTTTAAAAAAAAAGTTTATATCCTTAGTATCGGTGATTTCTTTAACAGGACAGACAGAATAATATATCTATAGAGATGCACACTTATCCTTTATAAGACAGCAGCTGCCTTGGAACTGTCAATCAACCAAGTCTCATATTTTCTATCCTACTAGGTTGGATATTTCATTGTGTTGCTTTTTTATTCCCTTTTTATTGCTGCACAACATACTATTTCACTAGGAGGAGAAAAGAGAACACCTGTTGTAAATCTTTGAGGATTTTGTTCTGTGTTTTCTTGTAAAGCCAAACCAGAAACCCCCACTGGCAAAACCAGCTGTGTCTCATATTTAAACATAAACTATAAAGTGTCAAGGGAAAGAAAAAGTGACTTAGCCAATGAAAACAGTACACTGGGGGCCAGAATCTGTTTTCAAGATTTATGAGCTGAAAGCAAGTCACATTTTAATGAATATTAAATGAAACCTTTCTTAGTTGTGGAAGACCGGCTGTATTTTCTTGTGGACATTTTTTGTGGAATGCTTCTGTTCCGAAACTTGAGTCGTCTCCTCAAAATGATATGCGTGTCAGCACATTACAATAAATCTTCTGAAAACTAGAAATTATATGATGGTTTAGTGCTATGGAAATTATAGTTTTTCCTCTAAAATGTGTCAGATTTTTATCTGCAGGGACATGTTGTGAGAGGGGAGTGGGAGAAGAAAGCAGGGTCTTATATTTCAACTTACTTTGCCCTGGTTTGAAGGACTTGTGATTCTGAAAATGATCTGAATTTGGTGTCGGGGGTTCAGATGTGGGCAGTCTTGTCACTGGGTCTTCTTCCCATGTTCTTTCAGTCCTAGCTGCCACGAGGGGCTCCACCCTTACTTCTCTGCGTCTCCCACCCCCAAATGTCACCAGGACTCTGAGTGTGAACTTGACCTTTAGAAGAGTGACACAGAATCAGACAAGAATACTAAATAGGAGCCTACCTGCCTGGCCTGGCTAGAAGCAGGGTGGTGGTGGTGGTGGAACGCCAGCCTGACAAGGAAGTGAACTGAATATCTACTAGACATGCCTCCCCTCAGGTGGGCTGCCCCCTGAGCTGGAAGAGGCAGATGAGCAACTGTGTGTGACACTGTGGACCTCTGCCCTTATGCTGGCTTCAAATCCAGACAAACTTAACTGTAGAGGTCTCAGTCTTCTTGGGTGGCAATTCCAGAATATAGTTTGGATTTTCCAGAACTACGAAGCAATTCTTCCTTTTGTTTAGAAGGGGGATGATTTAGTATATGAGGCTATAGTCTCTAGGTAGATCCAATTATGAGAACTTTTCCAGGAAAGGGGACAGTATATTACACTGGAACATATGGTTAGTCTCCAATTTGGGAGGCAATAGATAGATATAGTGGTTAAGATACAGGGTTTGGTATCAGACTGAAATCCCTCTAGGGCAGGAGTGGCATCCATCTTGTTTGCTGATAGAGCAGAACCTAGCTCTGCTCCTGCACAGTTCGACATTACTATTTGATGAATATTGAGGAATGAATAGATGGGTGTATAAGTAAATGAACTAACCTGTTTGAATTTCTAGAGCTGCTATATTTCAGCTTTATGATCTTGCACAGGACCCAAACTCACTGAGTTTCAAAAATCTGTTTTCCTAACTGCAAAGTTGTGAAAAAAAAAAAAGACAATGGTTACTTTAGAGTTGAAAAAATTAAGGTGATCTAATATATCTGTAGCCCTTAGCACAATGCTTTAGTAAGAGAAGCTATCATTGTGTTAGCAGCAGTATAAGTAGTTCCCATATTCACTGAATGGGGTTGTTTTTCAGTGAGGGAAGAAGTAAAATATTGGGTATAGATTCTTGTGGCGGCCCATGAACAAATCGAGGGAAGAACTGTACTGGAGAGTCCAGACAGGCTGTATTTAAAGAAGTTAAGGTGAGAGATCACATAGGCTTTTCCGTGGTAAAAGAGCTCGAAATGACTGCAGTGGGTCTGGAGTGGGGTCTTAGAAGAATTGGGTCAGTTTGAACAGAAGATTGACCTTTGGGAAGTCGCAGATATAGCTGATATCCCAGCTCAGCCCATCTCTATCACACTATGCCATGCATGTCCCCCTGTGGAAGGAAGAAGAGCAGGCTAGGTCCTAGAATGCAGGCGTGTAAGTTAGTAAAAAGCCTGGAAGTCTTTCTCGGGTTGGTGATGGAAACAAAGAAAGTCAGGGAAGTAGAGGTGAAGTGACTTGCTCAGTACGCTGTGAAGCCTTGGGTCTTCCCGAGTTTCAAATCAGCGCCCTTCCAGTGCTCTGTAAGGCCTGTGAGGATTCAGAGCGAATGGAGTCCCTCACTCTTGGCCTTTGTCTTCTTCCCGATACAGTTTTCCAGATCAGTGAGGGGAATGGGTATGTTAATGAAAAATAACCACTGCTGTTTCAGGGGCAATGTGACTGTATCTTAGCTCAACAAGAACAGCGAATAGTCCTTCCATGTGCTAGTCACTCTTCTAAGAGCATCACACTCATGATCTCATTTTCATTCTCACAACAACCCCTGAGCTGAGCCCTGTGCCTGCATGGAGTGGGATTAGTACGAGCGCCTTTCCTGGTCACTGTCCTCTCTCGCCGGGGTGGGGGCCTCTGCACTGGCTTCCGGGCTGGATGTAGCAGGAAAATACACCGGGGACTCTGACTCAGTGCACGGTTCACGGCATTCTCCACAGGACCACAGACAGCTGGTGGAGGCCCTTTCTCCCCCAGAAACAAGCCAGTTAGGAGAGCAGACACAGTTCATTGCCAGCCAGTGTGATCTATAAGCTGGGTGGGACAGTGGTTTTTGTGGGGCCACATCCCACTTTATTACCTTCTATTCTATAATTGCAGAAAGAATATTAGCTAATATTTGTTGAGCTGTTGCTAAGTACCAGGCACTGTCCTAGTAATTGTACACACATTTGCTCATTTAATCCTCACGTCTACTCTCACAGTTAGCAGTTGGGAGGGCTCTGATTCAGACCCAAGCATTTCTGTTTTTAGACATCAGATGCCCGGGCAAGGAGATCTACAGGTG
>PVIJ01021422.1:7924-18629 GCA_004024925.1 Scalopus aquaticus | reverse complement strand
TTGCTGGGTCCGCTAGAAAGGAGCTGAATTTCCAGGCCCACCTGCCGAGGGCTGACAGGATCTGAGCTGCAGCCTGCGCAGGGCGTCTCCGCCTCCCTCTCGCCCATCCCTGCCCCCTGTCCAGCCCCGCCCCGGCCAGCCCCGCCCCCTGCCAGTCCAGCCCCGCCCCGGCCAGCCCCGCCCCGTCATCCCTGAGCTCCTCCACCCTCTGCCTTCTGGTCAGATCTCAGGACCCTCCAGCAGGTGACGGAAGCCCACACATCACACAAGGGCAGAGGGGCCCTCCCCCTGCAGGGACGCTGCCCCCTGTGGGTCCGCTCTGAGGTGCTCACACTGAATGGCCAAGGAAGCGGGAGGACGGCGTGGGGGTCCAAGGCTCGCTCGGGCCGTGTGGGTGGAGCTCAGGCCTGGGCACCCCGGGGCGCGTCTGGGGACAGGGTGAGCAGAGACCCGCCTGGTCCTGCATCTGCGGACAGGCTTCCGGCTGGACGCGGCCGCGGCCCACCCTCCCCGGCGCGCTCCTGGGCATCTTCGAGAAGGCGGCCCGGGACCGTCCAGACCCGGAGCTTCTCATCCGGCAAACTGACTTCGCCGCCGAGTGCTGACCTGGCCCAGCGCGCAGACACCCTCGCTCTCGGCGACGAGTATGTTCTCGGCTCTGAAACCCTCCGCCGAGGCGTCCTGTGTCTCTCTGTCCCCGCGGGGCCACCTCCGTCCCTGGGAGGGACACGCAGCCTGGGCGCTGGGGTCAGCACCGGCGGCGCCGCCTCCCCCTGCCTTCCGCAGGGCGGCTCCTCCAGCACGTGAGCGGGAGTGGGGGGCGGGCTCTCCGTGGGGGCGCTGCGGGCCGCGGCCTCGCGGGAGCCGGGCCAGGCCGGCGTCCTCCCAGCCTGGCCGCGGGGCGGGGTGAGCCTCGGGGCGCCACCGTGCTGCTGGCGGCCACGCTCGCGGCTGGATCCTTCTCATTACTGCTCCGCAGGGGGCTCGGGAGCTGCAGAGGGGGAGAGCCTTGTGCGCGTCCTGCGGTCACTTCCCCAGTGGTGACCACTGTGGCAGCCAAGGCCGGTGCCCAGCACCACCTCCCTCACCCTGTAGAGGGCACCACCCGCCATGTGCTCCTATCACATTTTACAGAGGAGGAAACTGAGGCACAGAGGGCTTAAAAGTCTCCCAAGTCCACACCTCTGGGCAGCGGGTGGCCGGCCCCGAGCTGTCAGCCAGGTGGCGGCCGAGCCGCCCTCCTCCCCGCCGGCCAGGCAAGCGTGCCCCGGCCGCGCTCTGCCCCACGGGAGCGCACAGGGCAGCTGCCGCCCGCAGGCAGGCCCTGGGGGGCTCTGGCCTCCATGAGCCGGGGCAGGGGCCCGGGGCCGGTGAGGGGGCCGAGGTGTCCGGAGCGGCTGAAGCTGCCGTCCAAGCGGGGCTCTGGCGTCCCTGCTGGTGGGCCTGGGCCGGGGCTGGTAGCCGACTCTGGCCTCCGCTGCGGGCTTCTCCCCAGAATGCTGCATGGTGATGCTTCCTGGTGGGCCGACCGTGCCCTGGAAGGGTTAAATCGCTCGTGGGCATCTGAGCCTCTGCCACCCCCGGGGCCTTGGGGCACACGGAGGCACACGCCCTCCAGCCCCGGCGCCCTGGAGACGGCCGCTCCAGCCCAGCTCCAGCTTGCGCCGAGGCCGCCCTCCTCGCACCGCGGCTGCCACCGAGCGCAGTTAGTTTTGTTAAATGTCTTCGGAGCCAGTCGCTGGACCTGGCAGTGGCACGACAGGACGCGGAGCGTGAGGGTGTCGCCCAGGGCCACTCTGCCAGGGGACTGGTGCCGGGGACTGAACCCCGGGGGATGGGGGCCCCGGAGAGGGCCCTGGGGCCGCGTGTGTTTGGGGGACTCAGGGAGGGAAGGCGGCTCGAGCGGACCGAGGTGGGCGTGTGTGCTTCACACAGGGCGCCAGGACAGGCAGCGCGGGGCCCCAGGCACCCCTGGGGGCTCACAGCCTGGGGGCTCACAGCCTGGGGGTGCTTTCTGCCTGGGGGCTCACAGCCTGTCCGCGAGACAGCGTGTGGGTTAAAGAAACGAGCACCGCGAGACCAGAGCGGGGTCTGCAGGCTGATACTCGCCCTCAGGGGGCGTCAACATGTCCGCTTCGTTCTGCTTCTGGAAAACACCCTGGCCGCGCCTACTTAAGTGACTCCGGGCTGGCGAGTGGCTGTGGCCTGCGGCTTGAAGGGGGCACCGTGCTCGCGCCGCCTCCTGCAGGGGCCCCCAGGGGTGGTGGCCAGGACGAGCCCAGGGGTGCCACAGATGCGGCTGTCGGTGGCCAGCGTCACGCGCAAAGGCAAAAAGGAGCCTCTGAAATGAACCGAGTGGCGCCCTTCATGAAGCCCAGTGGGCTGAAAACACGGCAGCCGCTGCTATGGACTCTGCCTCCCCTTCCCTTCAGCCACATCTCTGAATTCCGCTGCCCTGCGCACGGCCGCAGCCAGCTGAACCCACACAGGACACTTCCCGGGGCCCGTGTGACGCGTGGCCGCCACGCTGCCCACCAACCCTGGAGCTGGCGGCCAGACCTGTGTGAAGGGCCAGTCCCCCCGGCATCGTGGCTGTCCCCCGGCACGGCCGCTCAGCTCGGCCTGGCCGTCGCGGGAAAGCGGACGCAGCTCTCCTTCCACAGGAGCCACGCAGACTCCGAAGGACAGGCCACGGCCAGCCCCGGGGAGGGGCCCGGAGCCGGCCTGTGCGCCCTCCCACTCAAGCCCGCACCGTCTCGCCTCCCTCGGTCCCCGGTTCTTGCAAACACGAAGCTCGCGGCCTCTCGAGCTCCGTCTCACGGACCTCAGGGTCACTTGGGTTCCAGCTGCCTTCTCTGCCCTCGCCGCCAATGTTACTGGCTGGCTAGAGGGACGTCTGCTAATTTATTGATTATGCCTGCACCCTCTGTTTTTCTTTCTTCCAGCCTTCATTTTCAGTATTTGAATACTTGTTTAAATTCCATTTTAATTAATCGATCGTGGCTTAGTTATACCTCTTTACACTACTTGTGTTCTGTAGGCATTAAAACGTACAGAGCAGTCATCCTTAACTTTCCGGCCTGGCTAATATTGCACTGAGACATGCAAAACACAGAAGACTAACACTCCGTGTCCTACAAGCACAGCCCTTTCTGTCACAGGTGTCATATCCACCGACATAAAACTCCCAGGAGATAGCATTGTACATTTTTGGCTTTAAACCGTATACTTTAAAGAAATTAAGATTTTTATGTCCTATATTTAACCCAAATATTTCCCAGTTTTATACTCTTTATAACTCCTCTAAAATCTGGATTTTTGACTTGATATCGGTTCCCTTCAAAGGCCTCCTTTAACATTTCTCTTAAATGCTTAGATGTTACCACATTTTATTTACTCTGAAAATATCTTCATTTTTGAAGGACACTGTGCTAATTAAAGACCTGTAAGGTTGACGGGTTTTTCCTTCATAAAAACCTGCCCTTTCAGCACTTTATAGATAGCATTCCACTGCCTTCTGGGCCCCATAGTTTCAGATGAGACATCTGCAGTATCCAAATCACAATTTTCATGGACATTGAGTATAATTTTTCTCTGGTGCTTTAAATTGTCCTCTTTTTATTGATTTTCAGTAGTTTAGTTTAGTGCTTAGATGTGTTTTCATTTATATTTATCCTTTATGAGGTTCACCAAGCTTTTTGAAACTCTAATTTATTTGTTTCACCCAGTTTAAGACATTTCTTGGTTACTAACTTTTTCCTGCTTCATTCTCTGTTTCTTCTCCTCCCAGGACTAAAGGTGTATATGTTGGACCTTTTGATATTGTTCCACAGGTTGCAAAGCTGTGTTCATTATTTTGCAGTCTTTCTTTTTATCAAATTGGATCATTCGCAGTCATTGGTTTCAAATTCTCCGACTTCCACCTGTTATTTCCATCCTGCTAGTAAGTCAATCCACTCTTTTTATTTTGAGATATTGCATTTTTTCAGTTCTAGAATTTTCATTTCTGTATTTATAATTTCTATTTCTCAGCTGAAATTTATTATCCTTTCATTCACTGCTATCATGTTTTCATCTACTTCATTGAGTGTAGGTATAATTTGTCCTCTAAAATCCTTGCTTCTAATTCTAGCATTTTAGGGTCATCTCAGAACTGTTCTCAGTTGATTGACTTCTTGAAATTGGGCCATATCTAGACATTTCCTGTGGTATCCTGAAATATCATGGACTGAGAATGATAGACTGTGGGGATTCTGGATTGCTTTTAATTTTTTTAAAAAGATTTATTTATTTATGCATACAAGCTGGGGTACAGACCAGAGGCGTGGGGCAGTGAGAAGGTTCAGCAGAGACAGAGTGGGGAGCAGAACAGGCAGATGGACGGAAACACACTGCTGAGCGAGGCAGGAGAGGTCTGTGGCGCCCTATGGGAATCTCCCCGGCTGGGCGTCAAACCCGCGTTGCCGCTGCCAACAGCTCCACAGCACAGCACTTAACCACTGTGCCACCGGGGAGGCCCCCTGAATTGGTTTTAATTGCCCAGAGAATGTTGACATTTTTGTTAGTAGGCAATTAATATGATTATACTTAAACTGCAAACTGTCCTTACAAAATCAGCTCAAGTCACAATTCAGATTTAATTTTAGTTGACCTGCTTTGAGTCTGCCTGTAGTTCAGGAATCACTCAGACTTGGCGGAGCTTTTGTTTGTTTAGAGGTTATAGTCTTTATTTTCAAGAGGGCAGGTCCAGTAGGAGTTTAATCAGCCATTTCTTTTTTTTTAAGATTTATTTATTTATGCATACAAACTGGGGTGCAGGCCAGAGGTATGGGGCAGTGAGAGGGTTCACCAGAGACAGAGTGGGGGGCAGAACAGGCAGATCTGGAAACACACTGCTGAGGGGAGCAGCGGGCGAGGCAGGAGAGGTCTGCCGCGCCGTGTGGGAATATCCCCGACCAGGTGTCGAACTCGCATCACCGCTGCCAACAGCACCACAGCGCTGTGCTTAACCTGTTGCGCCACCAGGGAGGTCCTTACTCAGCCATTTCTAACACACAGGTTTTTGTTTCCCTGTCACAGAGCTGAGACACCTGTGAGCAAGTGCCTGAGTGACAGCTAAAACGCCTTCGGCAGAGGGTGAGGGGTAAAGGAGTAGCCCTCTCCAGGCAAGGCTGAGGCAGTGTGGGAAAACCTGCCTGTATGAGTTTTCTCAGGATGTCACACCCCAGACTGGTAGCTAAAGGACAGAAATGCATCTTCTCACCGTTCTGGAGGTCAGAAGTCCAGAATCAAGGTGTCAGCACCTGCGGTCTCTTCTGAGACCCCGTCCATGGCTTCCAGACGGCCATCTTCCCCATGTCCTCACATGGGCACCCCACGGCCTGCACTGCCTGTGTCCCAACCTCCTCTTCTTATCGGGACGGCAGTGACATTGGATTAGGGCCAGTGCCTGACCTCACTCATCCTTGATTAATGTGAGGGCCCGCCCCCAGCTGCAGCGCCCTCCAGGGCACCGGCGGTTGGGACTTCATCATGTGTGTGCAGCACCCCCAGCAAGGCCCGCAGGGTGAGGACGGCCGTCACGGGCAGGGCTGCCCTGCAGGCCCGTGTTGTGGGGTGTAAGCAGAGACAGCTGAGTCACCCCGGAAGTTTGCCCGCTTCCCCTCTGGGTGCTCTGGAATCGCCAACTGCTCCTCTCCAGCCCCAGGCACTCAGCGCGTGAGGCAGGAGGCCTGGCCCCACGCTGGGAGCGAGGCTGCCGGCCACGCTGGCCTGTGCCCCTCACGCTGACGCCGCCCAGGCGGGCTTAGCTGCCCACCCCCGGGGCCCGTGCCCACCCCGTGCCCTGCAGGGGAATCGGAGGCGCGGCCCCGGAGCCGGTGCAGCAGCGCCAGCACCCACCTCCCAGCCTTTCCCATCTGGGCAGGCGCCCTGCGAGTCCCGGGCCCTGGTCTTCCAAGCCGCTTGTGACGGGCACGCCCCAGAGCTCAGGACGCCCCTCTGAGGACTACTGGCCTGGGGAGTCCACTGGCGAGGGGTCCAGATGGCTCTGTGGGCCTGCCTGGAGCCGCCAGCCAGCCAGCTGTGGCTCCCTGCTCGGCAGCCGCCTCGGGGCGGGTGGCTCTAGGGGCAGCTCCGTCCCCAAGGCCTGCATTTGACCCCAAGGGGTGGCCAGTGCCCACAGAAGGCCTGAGCCCGCCCAGCCCGTGCCGTCCTGCACTGCCCCCAACCCTGTGGATGGGGCTGGGGCGGGGCCCAGCAGGTGGCGGTGCCCAGTGTGGCCACCCAGGACACCCGCACCCCCACTCCCCACGAGGGCGCCCCAGGAAGGCAACCGCAGACACACGTCCTGGACGGAAGGGGCTGGCACCTCCAGGCCCCCCAGAGGGGTGGGGCCCCCAGGAATGTGCAGGATGGAGAGTTTGGGGACACGCAGCGGCAGCGGCCCTTCAGAGTGCAGCGCCGGTGAGCAGCGCAGCAGACCGAGGCTCGGGCCTGGCCCGGAGTCCCCGGAGGCCTGGGCAGGAGGAGCGGTGGACAGGGCCTGGCGTCCTCGCCACGAGGGGAAGGGCAGGCAGGAGGCCCTTAGGGTTAGGGGCTCTGGCTGGCCTCAGGGGCCTCTCTGGGGAGCCGCTCACGCCGGGCAACGCGTGTGACGGGCCGCACTGAGGCTGCGCCCCGACTCCCACCGGCCCCGCTGAGAGGAGCGGGCGCTGGCCCGGGCGGGCGGCGGCCAGGGCGGTGGGCACGGCCGGAGGGGGGCGGCGCGCACGGAGGCCGCCGGTAACTGTAACCGAGCGTGTCGCCGAGTGGGGTCACAGCGCGAAGATGTGCAATTACAGGGACAAAAACACCCCGAGGAAATCTGCGCGGACTTATTAATATCAGACCCGGAGGTGACAACTGTCAGACAATCGGTCAACAAGGGGCCTCGTGTCTGCGTGATCCCGGCTAACCCGTTCTGATCTTTATGAAGTGTCCTTCTGGGGGGTCCGGATCTTCAAATATGAGGGGAGCCCCTTCCCTTTTATTAGCAGCTAAGCTCTTTATACTTTGACCATATTGCGGCAGGTTAGAAGCCTAAGCTTTATTGTCTTATGTTATTGAAAGCCGGGTTCTGGCAGGCGTCCCCCTCCGGTCACGCTTTGTCTGCGAATACATTCTCATTTTTCATGTACAGAGACCGTCTGGAGAGGGGCAGAAAAAGATTATGACTGTAATATACTTAAATCCAATTTATTTGCCTGGCCAGAAACTTCCACCCTCCACAATTGCTTCCTACCTAAGATGTAGTCTTTAATGCCTTCCTGACAGGGCGGCGCGGGCGGCCGGTGCGGAGAGCGGGGGTCCCGGGGGTGCGGCCAGCGGCGGGGCGCGCAGGGGGCACGCACCCCCGGGTGCGGCCCTTTCGGGAGGGGAGGGCGGCCCTCAGGGCAGGGGCCCGGAAGCTGCTGCCCGCGGCTGCGGCCGAGGCCCTGCTTGCCACACCCCACAGGAAGCTGCTGGCCCCGAGCCGGCTCCGGCCGAGGGGTGGCCCGTCAGGGTGCCCCGAAGTCAGGGGCAAGGCCAGCCCCGCGGTGCCGCTTCCCGCGGGAGCTCCCGGGGCCCCAGCAGCAGGGAAACGACGGGCCCTTTTGCCCATCAGTGCCCTCTGGTGGGGCCTGGCAGGCCTCCGGGGCAGAGGGGTGTGGGCCGGGCCGGCGGCCGCCCGAGCCGCTCCCCGCGCTGCTGAGCCAGGCGCCGCCTTGGCCTCGGCCGCCCAGCTCACGAGCTCGGCCCAGGCTGCCACCGGTCACCTCCCCAGGCCCTGCCACGCCAGCTCAGAGGCAGAGACCGTCGAGCCTGGCTGCCGCCCCCACCCCAGGCTAAGCCGCCACCCCGAGGGGGCACGAACTGCAGATGGGGCGCCCAGCTGGCCGGCGGGGCCCAGGAGCAGCCTGGCAGAGCTGCAGAGCGCGGCCCGTCGCCCCGGCTCCCAGGAGGCCCTCGGCGGCAGACAGGCTGGGGAACGGCCCCCGTGGTGCCACCCTGGCATCGGGCCCCCCACCGGCCTGCTCCTGCCCGATGTGGGGGTGAGGGTGCCGTCACCGCTGGAAGCCGCAGGGCCACTCAGGCGCCGTGTGGTGGGCCCAGGCCCTGGGGAGGCCTGGGGAGAGCACAGCAGAGCCCCCCACAGCACCAGGGCACCGGAGAGGCCAGTGCACGGGGGGCTGGCGCCCCAGTCAGCAGTGGGGCCTGGGGCTCTTGGCATCTGGAACAGTGGGGGCTTCAGAAGGGCCCCCACCCCACCTTTCCTCCTTAGCAGGGACTGGGCCCCAGCTCACGCGGTCCACACTGGGGGAGCCGGGACCCTCGCGGCCGCTGCACCCTCACACCTGGCCAGAGCCCAGGCCCCGGCGCCGCCAGCCCACGGCCAAGCTGTCCGCAGGCCCCGTGACCTCCGCCGCCTTGCTCCTCCAGGCGGGTCTACCCAAGGCGCTGGTTTGCGCAGCAGCGAAGCAGGAAGAGGGGCGCTGCCCGCCGACCGAGAACCCCGCCCCCATCAGCCCCTCCCCCGCGGGAGCAGTCAGCGCAGAGCTCGCCTTGGTCTCCCGCCCGCCTCACATTCGGGAAAGCAGGGGTGCGGTGGAGGGCGCGGCCCGGGGAGGGTGGCGAGGCCTTAGGGGCGCTCGGAGACCGCCGCCTGCGCCCGGCACCCGCACGCGGAGTCTGGTGGGCCGGCCAGCCACCCGCTGACCGCAGGCGGCGCTGGGCACCGGGGCAGGCGGGCCGCGGCCTCCGTTCTGCGGCATTTCATTCAGGGCAGGGGCTCGCAGGTGGACGCAGACGAGGGTGTGCGGAGGCCACGGCGCGGGTCCGTGCACGCCCACGCGGTGGAGAAGGTCTAGCAGCCCTGGCCCCAGGCACAGCCCTCCCGGTGGGCCTGGGAGGACGCCCCCACCGGCAGGCGCGCTTCCCAGTCTCCCAGGGGGCACTGGGGCCCGTGAGGCCGGTCGGGGCCGCGGGTGCTGGGCAGCGGGTTCCCAGGAGCCCCGGCGCCCCGCGCGGCCTGGGGCACAGCGTGCTGGGCGTGGCGGTGAGGTTGCGCTGGTGCTGGTTGCTCGTGCGACCTCAGCAGGGCTGGAGCCTCCTCTGCGCCCGGCAAGGGCGAGCCCTCCGCCGGTGGCCGCGCCGGTGCCTGCTCGGATGCGCCCCGTCCACACGCAGGAAGCCAGGCACCCGGTGCTGCTCGCGCCACTCCCCATAACTGGAGGGACATGAAAGGGCCGCGCGGAGGAGCGGGCGCCCCACAGCCCCGTTACTGCAGGGGAGCTCCGTCGCCCAAGTGTGTTCTCCCCGAGGACTTCGACTACCATCTGACTTAATTTTTAATTTTTACATTTTAATCAAAAATAGATCAAATGGTGGGGGGCTCTCGAGGGAGGCTCCCTCCGAGGGGAGGCCGGGCAGGCGCTTACATATGCGCAGCTGCCAGGGGCCGCAGCGCCCTGCCCGGCTCCAGGGCCACTTCCGCTGGCCCCAGGCCCCGAGGCTGCGGGTCTCGGCCCTTACTGTGCCTGGTGGGGCGGCGGGCAGTGACTGGCCCTTCAGGAGAGTGCCCCTGCGCGCCCATCAGCACGTACCTGTGCCCGTGTCCACGCTGTGTCCGTGTCTGCGCGTCTGCGCCTGCACGTCCGTGTCCCCCGCCCGCTGACGCACACGCGCCGGCCCCCAGGGAGGCACAAGCCCCTGCCTGGGACAGGCCTGAGGCCTCTGCTGCCAAGTGCAGCCTAGAGGGGGCGCCCTCTCGGGGCGTTCGGGGCGCGGGTCCGGGCGCCGGTGGTCCGGGTGACTCGGGAGGGCAGCACTGACGGCCCCTGAGCACAACAGCAATGACCTCAGGCCCTAGAAGCAGCTGGTGGTGCCGGGGAGGGCGGGGCGGCGGGGCCGGTCGGGCAGCGGGCGGGGCGCGGGGCGGAGGTTGCGTCAGCGCGCGCTAAGCGTTCACACCGCCGGGCCGTCAGCCTGTCGGCCCCCGCAGCCTCTGGGTCGCGGGGTGGCAGAGACTTTTCGTTCTTCTCTGCGATCCGGACTCCTTCAGCAGGCGCGCGCGCGAGGTGCGATGACCAGCACGGACGCGAGGTGCTCTGGAGGGGCGGCCCTTCAAGCGGCAGTGGCCAGCCCCGTAAGCACACCGCGGGCCTCGGGCTGTCCTGGAACGAGCGTTTCACGATGTCAGTCTCGAAACCGATATGAACTTCGGGAAATGGTGACGGCACGTGCGGGCATTGTGTCCCTTCCCTGCAGACGACCCAGGCCGCGGAGTGAACCGGCCGTCTGGGGCACAGCGGCCCCCGTCAGCCTCCTGGGGCGCAGGGACGGTGTCCTGCTCTGTGACATCTGACAACCCCGTTTTGCCGTCGGCTGGCCCCGCCCGCCCAGAGAGTGCGCAGGTCCGGCCTCTCCCGGAGTGGCCGCAGCGCCCGGAGCCGACAAGTGGGCTGGGCAGGGCTCGGGCAGCGCGTCCAGGCGACGCCTCCTGCCTGCGGGGCCAGCCAGCCTGGCCTGAGGCCACTCGGCCCACCAGCCTCGGAGGACCTGACCCGGAGGTGGGGAGCAGGGGGCCAGGGCGCCGGGGCGCAGGGGGCGGGGCCCCAGGGGACGCGGGGGGCATGGGGGCGCAGGGGGCGGGGGCGCAGGGGGCAGGGACGCGGGGGTGAGGGAG
>PVIJ01021421.1:0-18533 GCA_004024925.1 Scalopus aquaticus | reverse complement strand
CGATTTTTTGAAAGAGTTTGTGTAATATAGGGACTATTTCGTTTTTGAACGTTTGGTAGAATTCATTTGTGAAACCATCTGGTCCTGGGCTTTTGTTTTTGGGGAGGTTTTTAATTACTGTTTCAATTTCACTACTTGTGATTGGTCTGTTTAGGTGTTCTATATCTTCTTTGTCTAGTTTTGGGTGATTGTATAGTTTTAGGAATTTGTCCATATCCTCTAGGTTGACATAGTTTGTTTCTGAATCCAATCCTTTCCACTGAATATCCAACAAATTGTCTCAGTGTTTTAGATCATTAGTTACTTTTAATTATTAATTACAAAATAAAGCACAAGAATATTCAGTAGGCATTGAATCAGATATGGGAAATTCTTGAAGACAATTTATCTAAAGCAAGTCCTACTTACCTGTTTTAACACAAAAGGAATTGAAGTTACAGTTCACTCTTTCCTACTTGTTTAACCTTTTATTTTCCACTGTTGTTCCAGAAAGAAAGGCTGAAGGTGGCTTAAGAGGATGCATACTACAGTAAGATAATATAAACAAATAGAAGGAGGAAATTAATTAAGGAAAAAGGGTAAGAAGGTAAAAACTGAAACATGACAGAATATAATAAAAAAAATTCACACCATGAAACTGTCTTTAGACTTTGTAATAGGAGGGCCTCCCTGGTGGCGCAGAGGTTGAGTGCTGTGCTATGGGGCTGCTGGCAGCGTGTGATGAGAGTTCGATGCCGGGGAGAATCCCACATGGTGTGGCAGACCTCTCCTGCCTCGCCTGCTGCTCCCCTCAGCAGTGTATTTCTGATCTGCCTGTTCTGCTCCCCACTCTGTCTCTGGTGAATCCTCTCGCCGCCCCATGCCTCTGGCCTGTACCCCAGCTTGTATGTATAAATAAATAAATCTTAAAAAAAACAAAACTTTGTAATAGGAGACTGTAAATTAGTTCCATGTTTTACAACAGACTATGTAAAAAGAGGTACATCACACAATTATCAGTATCTATAAGAATTAAATCAAACCAACCACTTTGGAAGAATTTAGTCGTTATTGGTGCTAAATCAAATAGTACTCTTAGGGACTCTTGCAAAGGCAGTATATGATAATGTTTAATGTCTTCAACAATAGTTATCACATGTAATCTACTTTAACCGTTAAGGAAGAACTAAACATCTTTGAAGCACCAATTTATAAATGTTCCCCAACTTAGAGAAGATATGATACATTAAGCATTATAGCATTGCAAAAAGAAGGGAAAATTTCTGAAGTTTGAGCAAAATGGGAGCACTGCACTGCTTTTTAGACTCATATGACTCTTATTTTTTAGTTCTATAGTGCCTTTTTATTTTTAATTGCTGTAATATTAGGATACCCCCAGCAGGTGTTGCCACCAAAGTGCACCCTCCACCAAGTCACTCTTAATCCACCAACATAGTCCATTGTACTTCCTTCCTTTTTTGTTCTTGCCCCTCCTCACACCTCTGGGATGCTTCAGATCTTCAGTAAGCTTTTAACGGTTAAATTTTAAGCTTGTCTTTATCTAACACTTAGTTTGGTTTCTCTATATTCCACATGTAAGTGACACTATCCTCTATGTATCTCCTTCTGGCTTATTTTCCTTAGCATAATCCCTCTCATTTCCACCCGTTTCCATACATTCCAGTCTTTCATGATCCTATGTATTTCTGAGATATCTGCTGTTACTTCTCCTCTTTCACTTCTAGTTTTATTAGAAAAATTTCCCCTCATTTTCCTTTGAAGCCTAGCTAAAAGTATATCTATTTTGTTGATTTTTTTCAAAGAACCAGATGGTTTCATCAATCTTTTGAACTTTCTTCTTGATTTCTGCTACATTTATTTATTTCTAAGTTTTATTGTTTCCTTCCTTTTACTGTATTTTGGTTTTGTTTGTTCTTCATTTTCTAGTTCCTTAAGTTGTAAGGTTATATTGCTTATTTGAGCTCTTCCATGTTTCCTGATGTGGACCTGTATTGTTATATGTTTCTCTCACCTAGTAGTTATTCAGTTGTATGTTGTTGAATCTTCAAGTATTTGAGATGTGTCCTGCTTTCTTCTTGTGGTAGATTTCAGTTTGATACCATTGTGCCCAGAGGAGATACTTTATATGGTTCCAAATTTTCATGAATTTATTGACATTTGGTTTGTGGCCTACCATGCAGGTCTCTCTTGAGAACATTCCATGTACACTTGAGATGAATATGTGGTCAGTTTTTTAGGAGTGCAGTACTATAAATATCAATTAAACCTATATGGTCTATTTCCTTATTTAAGGTTAGTGTTTCCTTGTTGATTTTCTAACTGATTGATGTCTCTATTGATGAGAGTGGAGTATTGAATTCCCCTACAACTATTGTGGTGTCACCAGTATTTGCTTTTAGGTTTGTTAATAGTTGTCTTATATATTTTGATGTGCCTTTATTTGGTGCTTATATTTAGATGGGTGTTTTGTCTTCCTGATGAATTGTTCCCTTTTTCATTATGTAATGACCATCCCTTTATCTTGTTACTATTTTTATCTGTAAGTGTATTTTATTGGATGTAAGTTTGACTATCTCTGCTTTTTGGGGTTCCTTTTGCTTGTAGGATTATTTTCTAACTCTTTACTTTGAGCCTTTGTTTATCGTTGGAGTTCAGATGGATCTCCTGGAGGCAGCAGAAAATGGGGCTTTATTTTCTGATTCCACCAATCACTCTGTGTCTTCTGGTTGTTGAGTTCAATCCATTTACATTTTGGGTGGCTGATATATAAAGATTTGCTACTGCGATTTTGTTTTTAAGCCTAAAAAAGGTTTTGTTTCCTTTTCCAGTTTTTGTGGATTTTCTTCTCTTCAAATTATATAGGAGATCTCCTTTCAACATTTCTTATAGGCAAGGTCTAGTGTTTGAAATTCTTTCAGCCTCTTTTTGTCTGGGAAGTCCTTTCTTTCTCCCTCATATCTGAAATCGAGTCTTACTATAGTATTCTTGGCTGGCAAGTTTTTTTCCTTTAATTATTTTGATTATGTCATTCAATTTTCTCCTTGCTTGTATAGTTGCTTCAAAGAAGTCTGATGTAAGCATGATGGGTGTATATAAATTTCCGCAGATCATGCTTACCTTTCCTTCTTTAATTATCTGATTTTATAAGGAGAGCTTTTTGTAGATCATGTTTACCTTTCCACAAAAATGTCATCTAATTCTTTCCCTAATCAGTCTTATTCATGAATCCTATTTCTACTAATTGACCTATCCTACAGCACTTTATTTCCCACTTTTTATCATTATTTCCCAGAAGACTATTTGTAGCTTTGCAGACATTTGTGTAGCTTTGCAAGCCTTGTTTCTCTTAAATGCTCTTAGATTTTTCTGACACAGTAGTCCCCAGGTATATGATTCTCCTTTGCTTGCACATTTGTAAGGTGCCATAGACATTGTAATTAAAGATCAAAATCTTAGTACAGTGGAGGGACACTCTGTAATCAACAGTGTTCATTTACTTATTTGTGCATTATTTGAATACTTCAAAAACTCATTCCCCCATTAACGTGTTTGGACTAATCAGAAATACAGAAATGAGTCAGATATGATTTTTGGCTTGAAGCAGTTTTCATTTTCTAAAGTCATAAGAAATGTACAAAAATAACTACACTGCACATTAAATTATGTACCTTCAGATGAGGGGTTGATGGAAGGGCACTCTAGATGGAAGGAACAGCTTAAGCAAAAGTAATTGAATTGCTGATCATTCTGACTTATATTTGAGCTTTCCTCAGTCTTTGTCCCTTGGACTTAAAATCTCAGCTTTCTTGTTATTAGGTAAACTCTTCAGATTTTGCTTCAAATTCCTGTCTACCATGGAGTTGCCTATATTTTAACAAGTCAGGGAGGTGCATCAGTTTTGGTGAGAGGAGATATAATGAGGGACAATAAGAAAGACTGATATATAATCATTGTTTGATTTTGCACAGCCTTTGCCTCAGTGCTTTTTGAATTTTTCTGCACCAATGAAATGAAAACAGAACTTAGGTAGCATCATCTACACAAGGGACTTACCTCCAGTCGTGCAAATAAGGTTTTTGTGGTGAGACTAAATGCAGTCAGCTTCCTCTTTCAGCAACAATTTTTTTTAGTTATCAGCAGGATCAGTGTTACCCTGAGTTAGACTTTTCTACTCCCAGCTCCCTGCAAAGAAACAAGAGTGTTAACCCTGGCTGAGCTCTTAGGTAAGTTAAAGCCTAACACTTAGGAATTCGTGGTTCTATGTGGGAAGATTGGTCGGGGTATGAAAATCCACTACAGGAACAGATGTGGGGACAGTGCCCAATTTGAAATTGGCCCTTGGTTTTCATTTCAGACTCTACAGTAGAAGCGATGATAATTACCCTTGAATCTGACTACAGTCCTAAGTTAGGGTAATTGTTATCTCTCTTACTGTTACTTCCTGGACACAGAGTCTGTGATGAAGCTCAGTCTTCGCTAAGGGCTCTTTGTAGGGTAGAACCAAGTAAGATGGCACAAAGTCATAAAATAATAAAAAGTATTTTCAGTGAGATATGTTGTTACAACTTGATAAATTCAGCGAGAGAGATTTGAACTTTCTTTAGCTGCAAAATGAAGGAAAATTTTTATGTGCAAGCTTCTTGCTTTGGTAAATTTAGTTTTCAGAGATACAGTGATGGATACTTTATATTTGGAGGGATAGAAGGAAAGAAAGTCAGCTAGCAGGTTTTGGAACAGCTTAGGTTCACAGTGCACACGGGGTAAGTGAAGAACAGTGAAGTGAAGATATTTAGGATTACCCAGCTACTTAATGGCAGAGTTGTAGCTAAAACTTCTATCTTCTAACTCATGTTCCCTTTCCCCTGTAGCAGCTTGCATCTCCCAGAGAATATGTAAATGTATTTATATCTATGTTGACTTTAGGGAAGGACAAAATATCACAGATGAAAAGTTCTGGTGTAATGACTTCCTAAGATATTTGTTCAGAGGTGTTTCTTGATCCTTTGGAAGCTGTTTTTTTTTTAAACCTCAATTCAGCTCTAGTAAACAGCAGAACCCCTCAGAAGAAGCACTTATTATAGTGATTATTGTTCTTCTTACTCAAAGTACTGGCATCTCTCTGATTCTGAGTCAAGATGACTGAGTCAAAAGTAGAATTCTAACGGGGAGTGCTTGAAGAACTCCCAACTTATTTGGCAATTTGAACTTTTAGCAGTTTTTTTAATAGGGAAATTTATTTTGATCTCCAAATACATTTACTACAATAGGGAATTTTTTTTCAAGTAACACTTGTTTTCCACTTTTCTACTTTAAGGATTTTTCTGGATAGAATAACAATATTTGTTGTTCTTTGGTGGGGGAGGGGGGAGGAAGTAGTCTCAGTTCGATTCCGTGAGTAGTGGTATTTCAATTTTGCTTATTCAAATGGGTGAATGAAGTCATTGCCATTTCCAATTTCTATCAACTGAAGAGTTAATGTGTTAACAATTGTAAAACAGTAAAATTTATTCACTGCAAAAAATTTAGGTGACATGCAGATGTATTGAGGCAAGAAATGGCCTGAACTATATTGAAAATTGGGTCATGTGCTCAGGGTAATTACCTTTGCAATGGTTCCTGTTGAACTCAGGTCTTTCCTGGACAAAAAAGGTTCCTTTTTGAGCTTAACAGGAAAAGTTGTTGAGTTCAAGTTGTACAGACTGCTCAATCGTGGCAGTGGTGGAACATACAACTTCAAATGAATAAACATGCTTCTGGATGTCTTTGAGTGGCTCTTCATAGCTATTAGTGTTTAAGGTAAATCAATTGGGGTCTTAGGAGGCAGAGCAAGCTATAGTCTTCTAACACAGCTTTAGTAAACAATACAGCTGTCTGTTGTGAAACCACCTTATCTGCCAGTAAAATCACTGACAGATAGTCTATGTTTTCTTTAAAAACTTTTGGTAAAAAAATATGTACTTATATTCCATATTATAAAGTTTTACAAGAAATTTTTCATCTGGTGTTGGTTAGTGTGCATCATAAAGTGATGAAGCAGATGGATCAGTATACAAAGGGAACAGAAGTCTTGATTCTATATCGAATTCTGTCACTGACTCACTGTGTGACTTTGGGCAATTAGATTTAGCTCTCTGAGTCTCAATATTCTCACTTATAATAAGGGGGACGAACTTGGAACAAATGGTTTCTAATTTCCCCTTTAACAATACAATATTTGCCACTAGGTTCTTAGGTACCCGAGAAGAGTTATATGTTGTGAATTTGGTACATGATGGGTTATGGTAGGGAAATCTTACTAGAGGTTCCTTTCTGTAAATATAGTCTTAGATCTCAAAGAGAAGGAATTAATCTTTGCCAAAGGCCATTATATTTATTTCAGAATAATGTTATCATAATTTTTAGACCACAGGCAAGTGTTTTGTAAGTAATCTCCTTTTTTAATACAATAAAACACAAACAACAAACCAGGGAAAGAGTTCTGAAATCTGATTTCCACAATGACAATGTCACTCAATCATTATTTCTCAATATTTTAAAATGAAGGTTTCATTTGAGAAACAGAAAAAAATAGCACTACAAGGTTATTGTGGACTAACCTTCCTTGGGACCAGATCCTCCACTCACAGAAAAATCAACCCCATCACACTGACATTTTCTCAGTACTGTTTGTTCAACAGCCAAAAATATTTTGTAGAGCTGTACTTTCAACAGTTCATTTTATAGGGAAAATAATTTTGATCTCCAAATATATTTACTACAATAAGGAATATTCTTTTCTTCAAGTAGCACATGTTTTCCACTCTTCTACATGAGAATTATTGCTTTAGATTGAATCGTCATCTTTCACAATTATACACTGGGGGGATTTTCCAAACCCACAAATGTAGTGAATCCAGCCAAAGGTCCATAGAGATTACTTTCTGTCAAAGTAAAGAAGAGATGCACTAACATTTATTTAGTATCTACTGTGTACCAGACATGAAAATAGGTACTTTTGTATACATTTAATCTTCACAGTAATCTATCTTGCAGGCACTGTGATACAAATTTTATTAATGAGGAGACAAGGGTAGATAAATGGAGTGAGTTGTTTCAAGTTAGATAGCTGAAAAGTGATTTGAGATATTACCTCAGGTATGCCTAAAAGCGTTTCACCACCAAAATGCTGTCACAACTATAAAAATGGTACATGATTTATAATTAGACCTCCTTCTTAAATCATTTAAAAACCAATAAAGTTGCATGCATGGAAGCTAAATAAAAACTTTAAGATGTTAGTCTTTAGATATGAATAATCTAATACCTTAATACTTTTTAAGGATAAAACTAATTTTTATTTCTTCTAATTCATAGTAATAGCATGCATTCCTTATAATTATACAAACAAAATTTAGTTGACATTTATTAGTTTGGAACCTACATTAATAGTTGACAAAAATGATAAACTACAGTTACAGTGAAAATGAAGGTACAGCAAAAAAAAAAAGGTTTCTAAACTTGCAGAATATATCAAAATCTTCATGTTTCTGATATCAAGATAGGTTATTTTGTGTTGAATAAATTAATTCAGGAAATGGCAGAATTCCAAATTCCAATGCTCTTCTTTTGTTGCAGTTGTGAATGATCAATTAAAGGACACTGCACTCCCAGGTGTCATACTGATTTGGGCAATTCATATAAAGAAGAAGCAAAAGGTAAGATAAAGCAAACCAAGTTAGGTTCCCAAAAGCTTGTATGTGTCCATTAGAGAGTGGGAGATGGCCCTCTCAGCAATTATTTACCTATTAAATTCTCTTCTTCTCAAGATACCAGTCCTAGTAGCAAAGAAAATAAGAGGAAAATTTGATAAATGTCTTCATTTAGTGATATTAGTGATTGAATGATGAGGGATAAAAGAAAAGAAGTATTGTGAGGGTAAGGCTTTGTAGATATGCACTAGGGAAAGCTGTACTAGCCACCTTCATACCAGAAGTCTATATTCTACCCTCCTTACTCAGCTACCTACTAATTTCCATCTCCATATAAATGAGGTCACCTCCTTTGAATTTCAATTTTCTGTTCTCTAAACTGGGATGATATCCTTTGAATTGATTATTAACACCCCTGCAGCAATTATTGATGTAATAATTCTCTCCAAAGAGTGATTTAGCAGCTAGATTGAGAACATGGTGACAGAATTAATGATGGCAGTGGTAATGCTCGTGGTGGTATTAGTTAGAACAGGTTGAGTGAGACCATGCCCATAAAACTGTGACAAGCTAGAGTCGAAGGGAATTAATAATCATCCTATTCAATTGTTTTATTTTAATAATGAGGAAAATGAAGCTCACAGAAGGGAAGGTACTTATCAAGGTAACACACAGCGTTAGTATTTGGAAGGTAGCCTTATTCACCACTATGTCACTAATGCTTAGGGTTAATCGTTGAATAGTTATTAGACTCTATGTTCCATAGCTCAAAATCCAGTAATTTTTTCAATATATCCTACTACTTCTGATTCTCCCCTATCTTGTAACGAGTCTTGTTGCATTCAACCCAATATTACTATAAATAAATTGTTCTAGTACTTACCCACAGGTCTACTGTGGTTTAGGTTAACCCCAAAAAGACCCCATTTTTGATACAACCATACCCTGACATCTGTGGGTGGTCATTTTCCACATATGCATAGTTATAGAAGTGTTACAAACCAAGAATAATAGCTTCTTCATCTTTCAAGAAGCCTTCATCATAGAAATGTTACTTTAAAATGTATTGCTGGGGCCTCCCTGCTGGTGCAGTGGTAAAGTGCTGTGCTGCGGAGCTTTCGGCAGTGGCGACGCGAGTTCGAAGCCCGGCCGGGAGATTCCCACATGGTATGGTAGACCTCTCCTGCCTCTCCTGCTGCTCCCCTCAGCAGTGTATTTCCATCGATCTGCCTGCTCTGCTCTGCTCCCCACTCTGTCTCTGACTTCTGGCCTGTACCACAGCTCGTATGCATAAATAAATAGATCTTAAAAAAAATGTATTGCTGTCCATGGAACAGGTTGTTCAGATATGAGGAATATTAGCTGTCTCTGCTCATGAAGAGTTCTGTAACAATTGAAATAATAACTCGTGACTTGGAAAAAGAAACTTACTCTCACTAAATCTCCATTTTCTGATCTGAAAAATCATACTTAACTCAGAGTTCTTACAAGGAGTAGAAGTAATATGAATAATATTTATCTAGCGACTGATAAAGATCAATGTAGAAACTTCTTGGGCTTTGTATTTCATCAAGACGTAAGAATCTGGTATAAATTCTGGTGTCATAGTAATAAAAGATCACATTGACTGCACCTTTGTAAAACCATACCTGAAGCAGTTGGTTGGGAAGGGAAGCTGAGTTTGGGTAGATGTTATTGGTAGCTACTAAGTTCTTGGACTCACCTCCATTGAGTCATATTTAAATATGACATGCCTTTGTGTTTTGAGTTTAATTTTTATTTCCATAAAGTGTTTAATGATCAAATTCCAACATAAGCTTTTGGAATTTTTAAATAAAAATCGGGCTTTGAAGGATCGGTGCCCATATATACATTGGGTGCCCATAAATATTATATTTTAACCTTAATATCCTAAATTGACCATATTTTTTTTTAGTAACTGAGGGATAAAAGCTATGGCCGTTGCTTGGGAAAATAATTCATAGTAAAGATTTTAGAAGTAAATGCAATGTATATGAACTGATCCCCTACTGCATGCCTTACCTTTTGCTGAGAGAGATTGTGTGTGAGAGACATAGAAAGATAAAGAAAAGTGTATATCAGTGAATAAGCACTTTAATAATGTAGAGATAGAGAGGGGAAAGTGGAAAAATAAGGGAGAAAGAAAATTTGGATGATTGAATTAAAGAGAAGTAGGGGTCCATGACTTTTCTAAGGATGCTGCCTCTTGTAACTGGATAAATGGTGCTGGGGAAGTAAAAGGTCAGGGAGCATGATTAGTTTCATTTTGGACATACGTATTTTAAGATTTAAATAAAAAAATCTTAGTGAAATTTGGACACATGGAGAGAGACGAGACCTGATAAAGAAACATGAGAATCATCAGGATATGTGTGGTAATTAGATCCATGAAAGCAATTAAATCATGATGAAGATGCTGAATAAGAAGAAAACCTAAGGGGAAAGAATCTTAAAGGATGTATCCTCATTAGCATGGTGATGAGTATTCCTGCCTGTCATTAAGGGATGTGTGAAGATAATAGAAGCTATGAAAGAGAATCAGTGTTAATGGGCAGATAGTTAAGAGTAATCAAGAAAGAGCAGTGGCTTAAAATACAAGGGAAGTCAGCATATTCAAAAGATGGAAGTGATAACTGTGTCTAAGGCAGCAAAGAATTCTTGCTTGATTTAACAATATGATCACTTGTCACCTTTGCTAAAGCAGTTTCAGTGAAGTTTTGAGGTCATGAAGTACATTGCTTACATTAAAGAATGGATGTAAAAATAAAACAAAAAAACTATCATTAACAACTATTTTGAGAATTTATTTTAAAAAAAGATAAGGAAAGTTACAAAGCTAAATTAAGATGCATAAACAAAGAATTATTTGAGGGTTTGGTCGAACCTGATTACAAAGATCTAACTGAGACTGGAGGACAGCATGATGACCTAGGAGTGAAATAGAGGAGCTAAACAAAGAGTATAGTTACAGAAATAAAAGGAGATGGAATTAAGACCACTGGAATTTATCTTTAACAACAGAAAATAGCTGTGCTGGGAAGTAAGGGTGCAGTTATAGGTAAGATTGTGTATTGGGACTGGAAAATGGAATGAAATTAATTTGCTTCTCTTCTAATAACCTCAATTTTCTCTCTCATGTAAGAAGTAAGACCCTCTGCTGAAAAAGGTGGGGATGGGAGTGTGTGAGTCAAGAGGCAGCTTTAATAGAGTTGTGAAAGTGCTGAATAACCGCTATGGGAGTAAGAGATGATACTATTCAAGGGTGTGTACAAAGAGACTGGAGAAAGAAACTTTACACTGCAGGCAACACATTTCTAGTTTTGTCTTTCCAAACAGATGCAGTTATTTTTCATAACATTAATTTAGCAGTTTGGGTAGTAAAAAAAGAAAATTGATTTTGGACTTCAACTAGGATTAAAACATTGCCAGGTTGGTGCAGCAAAAGAATAGTGAATTGGGACGTTGAAGGTTCCTACAAGAGAGTAGTTAGTTTGATCAACTATTTAGTTTATATAGGAGAGGAAATAAGATGAAGGAGGTGATGGGTAATACTGGGGTAAATGGAGAGATATGAAAATTTAAGGTCTCTGCGAGTGTATGATGCAAGTTGTAATGCGATTTTCACTGATGCCCAGGGATTATAATATTAGAGAAAGAAGACCATTGAAGTCAGGAATTGATAAAACTTGGTAGAAAGTACAAACTTGAAAAGCCTTGGAATAAGAAAGAGGTGAATTGGCTCAAATTGACGGGAGAGGTGAATGTTGTAAATTATTGATCTAAAGGGCTTTGGAAAAGTACAAAACTGATGTATACTTTTTTTTTGTATTTCCCTTATCAATAAAAATTAATAACCAACTATAATTTATTATGTGGCAATTATAGTTTCAACTAAGCTTTCTTTTTCATTGTAATCTTTTTTTATTGAGGTAATATTGGTTCATAATTTTATAACGGTCACATAGTTTATAAATGAAACTGTATTTGACTCTTCATTCTCCCAAACTGGTCAATTCTACATTTGACTTTTACTTGAATTTCTAATATTCCTGCCATACCAAACCCAGAGATTATTTTTTATTGCTTCAACTGTTACAACTGTAGGGTGATCAAGTAATCTGTTTGCCCCAGAGTTTCACAATTTTAGCACTGAAAATCCCATTTTAGGAAACTCTCAGTTCTGGGAAAACCTGGACTGTAGGTCACCCTACCAACTCCCAACTGAGTTGGGCCTCTAGTAACTGGCATCGATCTTTCCAGTCCATCTTCTACACTGTTACATAATGATCTTTCCCAAACACTAGTATGGCAGTATCTTATCTCTTCCCAGAATCTTTCAACGATTTCCATAAAGTTCATTCAAAACTCTTTGTGGTTTGAGTGCATCTACCTTTTTAGTCTCTTTTGTCTCCCACTAATTTCTTCTGCTCTGACCTTCCATTCCTCCTCCCCAATTATCTCACCCCATGTTCCAGTGAAGTTGTGACACCTATTATTCCTTCCTATAGGTCATTCATTTTTATACTTTAAGAGCTTTGTATGCTATTCATTAATGTCTAGAATTCTTTTCCCATATGTTCTTCTCCTATAACTTGTCCACCCTCACAACTTCTTATTAAAACTTGACTTTTTCTTCAAGTTGCTTTTCTAATCCTCTTTTGTGCAAGATTAATTTTTCACTTACAAACAAAATTAAATTCTTGGTTAGCTATTCATTGCGCATATTTATCTGTTATTATTATCTGTTCTGATGTCTATCTACTCTAAGTGACTATAAATTTCTGTGGGCAACAATCATGTATTATTCTTTATTGAAATTACCCATCCCATTACACTATTCTCAGCAGTTAGTATATTAGATACATATATAGAAGAATGTCTGTTTGCTGGAGGAAATAATGAATTAAGTACCAGATGAATGCTATTGATAATACACAGTGCATGTTTTCTTTGAAAGGTGGGAATTGATTTCAGCATTGACAATCTATGAAGATTTCAACAAAATAACATATATAATTCAAGCAAAATAAGGTTAAGCTTTTCTTTCCCAGTTGGCATCTCTATTTTTTTTTTCTCCAAATCTGTCCCTATAGGGATCTAAAAGAAAATGTAGTCAGCTTTACTTCTCTGGCTTGATTGAGGTGCTGTAGCTTTTAAAATTCAATAGCAGCAGACTGACGTGGTAGAAAGAACATTGAGTAGGACACCTATGAGCGTGACATCTTGTCCATGTTTCACCACATTCTAATCCTGTGGCTTTGAACAGGGTAGTGAACACATCAGCTAACTTTCTCAGATAAAATCTTTGATATGAGTATTGCTGGTATCTGTTCCTTTTGCCTCGTAAGGATGATACTGTGTGAACATGAAGAGTTGTTATTATTTCTGTCAGTTCTTGTCATGTATAATTTTGATGTTGAAGAATTCAAAATATTCCCCTACAAGACAATATGCTTCTCAGTGACAGAAATTAGAGCAGATGATTCTACATTTTCTACAAAATCTAGCACAGAGTTCATAGGATAGTGTTGAATAAATATGTGTCAGTTGGATAATGGCTTCCAAGGAAACCAGAGTCCTCAAAAAGCCATGGAAAAGTGAATAAATTCATCTTTTCTTTTATTCTTACTTTCCATTTGTGGAGACATTTGGAAACCACAGATTCAACCTTTTAATTTAATTCTATTTCCCAAATGCACATGCCATAAGAAGTCATTTGCTGATGAGTTAGAGCAGGTAACTCTTTGCAGAACAATAATCAACAAAACTGAGGGGTTGAGATGCTTTTGAAAGACGATCACCAGGACTACCCTCTTCTTGAGGGCCAGTGATGGCATGCTGACTACTTAACCTGTGGTGATTTCTACCTATAGGATATATCTGAACAGTAGTGATTTCTAAATTGGCTATTTTGCTTTTTTCTCAGATTTCTAGAGGCATGGATTTTCAAATTGGAAATGATGTTGTAAGTAATAATGATGATAATGTCCAAATCAAAAAACAACATTTTAGGGAAATAAAGCAGCAAAAATATATCAATGGACATAACAGGTTCTGCATTTTTGCTTAATGATTCCAATCAAGAACTTTAAACTATAGTGTATGTAATTTAATCCAATTATGCAATTGGTGCTTGCTATGTAGCAGGATATGTCTTGGCTGCATGGTGATGAACAAAATAGATCTGTTAAAGGAGATAATAGCACAGTGGGTAAAATAGCCAATAAACAAGTAAACAAACATTTAAATCACAAATGTTGATGCTAGAGAGAAAAAAACAGAGTGAGGATATTTAATGCTGTGTAAGATTGTGAAGATACTTTTGACAGTAAGGGTATTTCTGACCTGTGAACTGTGATTAAAAGAAGTGAAGCTTAAGAAGACCTGGAGGAAGAGAATTCTAGAGAGGCAATATGTAAGAGGCGTATGTCAGGAAAAAACTATGTAGTTTGGAAACTAAAATCATCTGATAAGCTAAAACATAGAGAATGAGGAAGCGATAGTATGAGATGTTGAAAGAGACATATCAGATATGACCTTTAGGCCATGGTGAGGTTTAGTCTTAATACAATAAAGAATCAACAAATGATTTTAAGCAGGAGAATCACATACTATTTCAAAGAAAAATCACTTTCACCACAGTGTGGAAAGGGCTATGAAAGGTCAGGAGATGGCATGGTCCCTGCTATTAAGGATTGAAAAAAAAATTAAGAGAAAGACATGTCTACAGAATTTTAATAAGTTTGGTAAGTGCAATGATAGAAGTAAGGTAGTATGTAGACAAACATAGATTCCAATTCCGGTATATCCTTTCTATTCTATGCAAGTTTTGTGACTTGGGAGAAACTTCATCTCTCTTGGTTTCGATTTCTTCATTGGCAATATGGAAATAATCATGGGACTGCTATGAGCATTTATGAGATAACATGGGAAGAACATATAACATGCAAATATATTATACTCCTCAATAAGTGGTGGTGATAATTAATGTTAATGATAGACACAGTGAAAAGAATGGACTGCAGGGGGCAAGCTTGGGGTGCAGGAAGTCTAGTAAGGGAGCTGCTACAAGAGTTAAAGGAAAGATGACTGTAGCCGGATTAGGTTGGCGATAGTAGAAGTGTAGATGCATCAGAGATGATTTGAGAGCTTTTTAGGAGGAAGAATCATCTAGTTTCTGACTAAAATATGAGCAAAATTTAGTGATAGGGCCTAGCTGAAACTTCGGTTTCCAGCTTGAGGGTGTGGGAGGAGTCATAGTGCTAACTGAGAAGAAGAACACAGACCCAGGAGTGAATCACCAATCTCACTCCTCTTTATGAGATAGGAACCAAAGACATGTCTAGATTGAAGGGGAGATTGGCAACACAGAGGGTACAAAACAAGAAATAAAGCCAACAATAGAGCCTGAGTCAAAGAAACAGAGACAAAAACAGGCAAAAGCAGAGAGAAAGAACATCCTCTGAATTTAGCCCATCCATTCAGCATTTTCTTGTTAGTGACTTCTTAGATTGTTCTTTCTTAAATTTCAGAAGCATCACATAGTTCAGAGGAAACTAAATGTTCCCCTCTAAGAGAGTTTGCCCTACCCCAAACAAATTTCCCCAGTCTCTCCTTATGAAGGGGATTTTCCATTTAATTGCACCAAACAGATTTGGGGAAAATCCCTCCCTACCCCCTCCTTCCTTGGAAGACAACAAAAAGTTTTAAAGAACAGGGTATGCAAATATCTAAGTTTACAATAAACTGTGAATTGCAGAGGCATAAGAACCCACAGGGGGGAGAAAAAAAACAACTTGACCTCTAGTTTGTTGTCCTGGCCTAATTAGGCTCTGCTATTTAACATAAAGGAGTGAACAGAATGTGCCCTTTTCGGTAAGTGAAACTTTTTGCACCAGTGAAGCAGAAACAAATAACCATGTCTGTAAAATGTGAATGTGGAAGTGTGATTTGGGTGGGTGTGAGCTGTTCTTAGTTCTTGGAATTGTAATGCATTTGCACCATTTTTTCTTGGTCTTTCTCACAGCCTCTGCATGGATGGTAGATAATAGTAAAACAGTGCTAATATTGAGGTCAAAGTGGATGGTGAGGAGAGATGGGTGACATGTCTGGTGACAGGTGTTTAGTTCTATACTGATGACCTCACAAGAACAAAGCTACAGCTAATGTTATAAGATTATAAATTACTACTAACGGATTAAGAAGGTTGTGCCACAATATGCCCTCCAGATGTCACTTTGAGCCCCATTCTATTAAGTAGTCCTTCCTTATCAGGGAAAGATAAGTGATGTAGTGGAGACAGCATAAACTTTGGAGTAAGTCAGGCATGATTGAAAATCCCATTTTACCACTTTCTACCTTGTTACTTCAGACAACTTACCAATACTCTCTGAACCTCAGTTTCTTCATATTCACTATGAGATAACAACAGTACCTACTTCCTAAGACAACTGTGATAATTAAACTTGATAATGAATGTGAAAAGTATGATTGCAAATTCAGGGGTGCATCACCGATGGTTTCAACATGATAAATATTTCCTGCTTTTTCACCTGGGAGCATCCCTCCATTTTCCATTCTAAGTCACACATATATGAGCAAGGTCACCACATGATTCTGTAGGACTTATCACAGGCCAAGTAGAGAGGATGGCCTGTAAATCATTATATTACAGGGCAGGGAGAGGGGCACCCCAGAACTCCCAAACCTGCCCTCTCTAAATAGGTTCTGCCATCTGCCGCATCAAGTTGTTTTGTAACGTATAAGACCTTTAGTGGAAAGAAACTTTAATACAATTAGTGTGTGATACAAAAAAGACAAAGAATATAGTTTTAAAATCAAGCACCCCAAATTAACCATCACTTCGTTGGTAAAAGTCCACCCAGATGGGATTGGCCTAAGGAAAGACCCGAAAACCTGCCACAAGTCTAAAACACCTTCTTATGGGGACCCATAGAAAAGGGTCAGAAACAGTCAGACAAGTCTGTGAGGAAAAGAGTAAAATCAAAATCAAGATCAAAATCAAGATAAAAGCTGCCATAAAAGCTCCCCATGGGTCTCTCACGAATATGTTTCAACCAGTCCAGGCCAGTGCAGCTTCTTTACATGCCTCTCTGCTCCTTGTGCCTCTTCTGGCCTCCATCCTGCTTCCTTCCCTCTCCAGTCTCCTCTCTCTAGTTTCTTTCTTTTCTCCAGCATCTTCTCCTCCCTGCTCAGCTCCACCCTCCCTTGGGTGGGGCAGGTAACCTGGAACCTCCACTTTTCCTGGGAACCACCATGCTACAGTTAGAATAATGGTAGCTCATAATATTGACTATATTCTACCTGTGAATTAATCACTTGGTATTCTGGTCTTTTTTCACATTTCTGTTTTCTGGAACGGGACTTAAAATTGTAGAAAGTCATTGCTCCATTTATGAGGAGAATCTAAAATCAGACCACTCCTTGGTTTTTGTAATCTTAGTTAAAATACGCAAAACAAAAACAATAACCCCTTACCATGCCCAAGGAACAAAACCACTCTTTTATTTCTTCCATGTCTGGCTTAAATGCAACAAACATTTCTGCAATATGGATAGAAGAGATGGTCATAAACTTTATCAGGACAAATGGTGATGAAGAGAATGTATATAAAGATCAGGCACATTGTCCTCCCGTGTGAAGTTCAAGCTCTTCCATTTATTTACTCTGTAGCCTTAATAAATGTTTTTCTGGGCCTTGTTTCTTTCTACCTGTATTATGTGGAGGCTGACTAAATGATTTTCAGTAGTCCTCTTAGTCTAAGGTTCTATAAAATTGCTCAAGTTAAATAATGGGGTAGTTGCTTTCTTGCAATTATTATCTGCAGACAACCTGCAATTCCATGGCCAGAACTTAGAAGCCCTAAAGATTATTCTGTATTTCCTATATCCTACGTGCAACATACAAAACCACACTGAAACATAAAATAAGATTAGAGAAGTCCAGAAAACATTTTCTCTTTATGATGACAGCTTTTAATAGAAAAAATATTAAATCTTTTTAAAAAATATATATTTTTATTGTTATTTATATCTTTTACATTTTGTATTCCCCTTGGGTAACCCACCACCAATTCACCCGTGATCCATCTCTGTGGTCCCTCGTGTTCTTTTCTACTCCATTTTGTGCGCTTATCCTTCCCCTCCCCCACCCCCCCAAGTGTCTCTCTCCTATTTGGTTTCCCTATAGTCCTGTTATAAGTGAAACCATTAGATATTTTTCTCTTTCTTTCTGGCTTGTTTTGCTGAGTATGATCCCCTCTAATTCCATCCATGTCGCTGCAAATTGCATGTGTTTATCTTCTTTGAATGCTGAATAGTATTCCATTGTGTATATGTACCACATCTTCTGGATCCAGTCATCTATTTTTGGACATCTGGGTTGCTTCCATACCTTTGCTATTGTGAACAGTGCTGCAATGAACATATGGGTGCATGTGTCCTTTTGGATTAGTGTTTTTGTGTCCTTTGGGTAGATTCCCAAAAGTGGTATTGCTGGGTCGTATGGAAGCTCTATGTTGAGCAGTTTGAGGAATCACCATACAGCTTTCCATAGTGGTTGGACCAATTCACATTCGCACCAGCAGTGTAGAAGAGTTCCTTTTTTCCACATCCTTTCCAGCATTTGTTGTTGCCTGTATTTTTAATGTGTGCCATCCTCACAGGTGTGAGGTGGTATCTCATTGTGGTTTTGATTTGCATTTCCTTGATTATAAGTGATGTTGAGCATTTTTTCATGTATCTGTTGGCCATTTGCTTTTCTTCTTTGGAGAAGTGCCTTTTGAGCTCTTCTGCCCATTTTTTG
>PVIJ01021420.1:0-18534 GCA_004024925.1 Scalopus aquaticus | reverse complement strand
GGAGCAGTCGCAGGCGCCAGGGGGCGCCGCTCTCGATGACTCGGCGCTCGGCTGGCCAGGCGGCGGCGCGTCGTCCGCTCGATTGGTCGGGTCGGGTCGGGCCGGAGCGCCACTGGCCAGCGCCATTGAGGAGTGGCGGAGAGGAAGCGCCGCGCAGTGACGGGCAGGGCGGGCGGCCGGGACAGCGACAGGTACGGGTCGAGACGCGGCCGCGGTGGGCGGCGGGCAGGCCTGGGAACGCGGGTCGGGCGTGGGCCGCGTTCGGCCGCTCCGGCTTCGCTTCGGAACCGGGTCCTGGGTCCCCTCGCGGGGAGCGCGGCGCCGGGGACCCTGGCGTCCGGCCCTTGGCTGTGTGAGCTCCTGTGGGGAGCCCCTGAGCTTCCGAGCCCCCGACCGTCCCGAGACCGCCGCCCTCAGCGGCACCAGTGCCTCAGAGTCCCCGCGGGCACCCCGGGCACAGGCTCGGGGCTGCCTGAGCTTCCGGGACCCCGGCGTCCTGATCCTGGGGTGTCTGAGACCCCGCCCGACCCGCGGTCCGGCGCGTTTTCCAGGGTCCCGACAGTGGACACCCTGGGGCTGGGGTGTTGTCAGCCCGCTTCGCTCTGCCTGAGCCTCGGTCTCTTTGCGGGACCCGAGTGTGCGAGCCCCCTCTGTACGAGTCCCCTTACCTCACGCTCCAGAATGGGGTGTCTGCCCGTTTTCCAGAGCAGCTTAACCACCCCCTTCCCTAGCCTCCTAGGGTCGCGTTTTGGGATGGGGACATCAGGCCTCAACCTCTCTTAACCCCTGGCACCCTGGGGTCACGTCCTGGCCGAGCGAGCTGCTTCTTCCTGGTATGGGACCCCCCACCCCCACCCGGGTCCCTCCAGATTTTATCTGACAGGTGGGGTTCCTGCCTCCCCGAGAGGGTCGGTGGGTGAGTGGCAGGAGCCTCGCCTTCTGGGCAGCCCAGTTCATGTGGGGCCCGGGGCCTAGCACCCGCCCCTCCTTGTCCCCCAATCTTTGAGCTCCCTGGGGCTGCAGCGCTCAGTCCAGGCTTAGCCGGAGCGGGCAGGTCTCCGCCTCCACCTCCGCCTCCCTCGGGGAGCAGCCCGAGTCCAGTTGCCAGTCCTTCCTCTCTGTGCTCTGGCTGCCCCTGGAGGGAGGGGCCTGGCTCAAGGTCATGCCGGGCTGTCTGTGCCTGTGGTCTGAGCACTGATCCCCAGTGTCACCTGCCCCACTGATTAGGGGAGGTCAAGTGGGGGTTAGTGCCAGGCAGCTGCCTAGAAGCCCTGAGATGGACTAGAGTGTAAACACTTTGGGAAGCTGGCCAGTCTGGCTGCCGGTCCTGACACCAGATTCCTTAAGGGAATCTTTGAAGTGGCCTCCAGCCTGGTACAGATGCTTGGCGGAGTTCATGGATGCTTTCCAGACTGGACCTCAATTTCCTGGCCAGGGCTTCTCACCCCACCTTCATTTAATCTGTGCTTTCCCTCTTCCAGCTTCAGGGGAAGCAGAGTAGGGCCTGATCGTGTGTCCAAACTGACAATAGTTTTCCTTTGCTGGGAGAGCCTTTGTAGTTGGCACTTTAGAGAGCTGGTTGCCCTTTCCAGCCGAAATCAATGGCAATAACTTCGAAATTAAAGTGCCCGTCGTTGCCTCTTCGCCTTAGCGTGTTGGAGTCTGCGTGGTAAGACTCCATTAGTCAGGTTCACATTTTGTTTTTACAGATGTACTTGTTTCAAGTTATAATAAGGAAATTATAGCAGCCTTTACTCAGGCTGCTAAGCATTTCTTTAAAAATGCCATTGCCATAACCTCTTTGAATACATGGACCCAATAATCTCTAGCAGATTCCCAGTTTTACACAAAATGTAACTTTAAAAAAAGCTTTGGAAAGAAATTATTCCTTCACCAAATGCTATTTATTTACTTATTTATTTTTACTATCGTGGTTGACAAGCAAAAGTTAATCTTATCTGCAAGTGCTAGACTCTGCCGACAAGAGTCATCTGGCCTGGAGGTTGAGTTAATTAACTCTTAGAGCCTTGTGTTTTGGGTCTTTGTTGGGTGGCATTCTTTCCTTGGGAGAAGTCAGTTTTGTGGCACTAAGACAATCACTGGAGGTGGGGCAGAATTTTTGGAAAGGCTCCTGACAGGCCTGGCTCCCAGTGGAAGGCAAGCCCTAGAGAGTCTGTAGTGTCCCGCAGGTGGGCAGGAGGCCCACATGCTTGTCTCAGAGGAAGATTTGGAGCACACACTTCTGACTGGGGTCCACTCCACTGAGCTACTTACACTTTGGTGTTTCCTCTTCCCTCATGTTCCTTTTGGAAACACTGACAGTGACCTACTACTGCTAAAGAGCAGCTGTTGTCACAGGCAGTTGTAGTTCAGTACTGAATGTAAATACTGGAGCGGGGACTAGAGGATTTGGTTCCAAACTGGTGCTTGTAATTAGTAAGATGGTTCACGGATCAGCATCATCCGGTGCCCAGGTGCCAGGAATGCAGTTCCAGGACAGTTAAAAAAAAAGACTAAAGCTCTGCCTCCTCCTGCCCACTCCTGTTATTTTATGAATGACCCTGATGAACAGATTTGCAAAATTGAGTTAGGGCAGAACATTGCAGAACAAGAAGTTCATTCATACCATCTTTTTGGGCATTTTGGCCTTAGTTTAGGACAGGGTTTCTCAACCTTGCCATACTGGGTTGGCTAATTCTTTGTGTGGGGACCGGCTTGTGCACTCTAGTCTGGTTGGCAGACTGGTTGGTTCGTGATCTTCCTCCTTAGATAGCAGTGGCAGTCCCCGGTTGTGATCAAAACCGTCTTCAGGCGCTGCCAAACTGCCCGGATAAGACACTGTCAAGGCAATCTAGTCCAGTGGCGAATCACGAAAAGGAAGCAGTTTAATCATCAGTTACATTGAAAAGATATACAACTTTGAGTGGTAGGGAATTGTGGATCAATTTGTAAGTGACCGATCCTTAGAGCTGCATCCAGGTGTAGATGAACTGGTCTGGGCCCCCGTTTATGAATGGGGCACCTTGCCGTCTTCCCACCCCATCTCTCTTAAATCTGGGCTTTGTGTTTGTCCACCTTCAGTGAAGGTAGAGTTGGAAGCGAGCTTAGAAAATTATCTGGTTTATCTGTTCCTTTTATAGATTCTTCTGTGACCATGAGAGAGAGACGTCGAGAATGATCCATGAGTCTTAAACACCTTGTCTTGAGGCTGTAGTCATGTTGGAAGGTCTCGTAGCCTGGGTTCTCAACACCTATCTGGGGAAATACGTCAATAACCTCAATACCGACCAGCTCTCTGTCGCGCTCCTGAAAGGTGAGTGCAGGTATCTCTTTGGTACTGATGTCTTTGCATGGTGTTTCTATTTTTTAAATTCTCTTGTATGGAGCATCATAAAATCTAGTGCTGGGATGGCTTTACAGTAAGTGTGTATAAAAGGAAATATGTTCTCCTATGTGACAATGTGATTGTGTAAGTTACTCTTATAGGGTAACTTAAGTGTGTAGGTGTGTTGCAGGTTTTAGGGAACTATTAAATATTAAATATTTATTAATATTAACTATTAAATATTAAAGGCTGTACTGCTGGTAACAGTGCCTTATCTCAGTTAATTTCTTTTTAGCTTTGCAAAGCTTTACGGAGGGAACCGTGGTGTAGTGACAATGGCATTGGCTTTGGCTTCAAATCCTGCTGTGATACCTGTCAGCTCTGTGAGCAAATTCTTGAAATTCTGAGCCTCCATTTCTTTTTTTTTTTTGAAGATTTATTTATTTATGCATATAAGAACTGGGGTATAGGCCAGAGGTGGCGGGTGGTAAGAGGATTCACCAGAGACAGAGCGGGGAGCGGAACAGCCGGATCTACTGAAGTACACTGCCGAGGGGAGCAGCGTGCGAGGCAGGAGAGGTCTGCTGCGCCATGTGGGAAGCTCCCTGGCCTGGGATCGAACTCATGTGGCAGTGGCTGCAGATAACTTCACAGGCTGAGACTTAACCCGTTGCGCCACCGGGGAGTGCCTGAGCCTCCATTTCTTTAGAAAGAGAGGGTACATTTCCTCTCCAGGTTGCTATTATAGCTCTTCGTGTGCTAGACACCCAGTAGAGGTTTTGCAATATGGCATTGTCAAGTCTTTAGCCGGATGTCTGTGGGCTTGTTTTGCTTAGTGGTGAGGGAGCTAAGGCTTGAGGCATTTTAGCCTTACAGGCCTATGTAAGTACAGTCCGGTGATTTGGTGTGGCACTTGGGAAAGTGCTTTGTTTACTTTCTCTGTGTTTTAAGTTCTTTGCTCAATTCAAAATGGGACGCTTTAACACATACAGAGACGGTGGGTAAGGTCAGCCTCGGGCACGCAGTCATAGAAAGTGGAGAAGACCCCGGCGTCCTGGGAGTGGGGCTTCTGGTAAGTGGACCAGGGCAGTTAGTGGGGTTAGCAGTGACACAGACATTGGTATAGTCTGAGAATGTGGTGCCCGTGGGTCACTGGGCCCTGGAAGTGTGCCTTTCTGAGTTTTCCTGACTCATCTAAATCAGTGAATGACCGCGTGGCATTAGGCTGAGGGAGCTGTCCTGGCCGCCCCGCCCCGTGCCCTGCACCCTCCTTCCCCTCTCCTGCTTTGCTCCTCTGCTCAGGCAGGCGCCGCTGAAGGGAAAGCAAAAGTGACCAGCTGTCCGGGAAGAGGATGCGTTCAGAGTACAATAGTGTCAAGGTCACCTGTTGGCCTCTCCCTGCGTTCTCCCGCCGGGGAGTCAGTGGTAGGGGCAGGTAACGGCGGGGGGTGGGGGGGGGAAGAGGCGGAGCTGCCTGGCTGGTAAGGGAGCTGGCCCGCTGCGAGTGCTGCCAAAGGGGGTGTCTCTGAAGGCATGAGATGGGGCTGTCTGTGGCATCCTCTGTATTGGGGGGGTCTAGCCTGAAACAGGTTTCTAACCTCAGCAATTTTAGACAGGTGAGATCGTGTGACAATGGGTGTCTCTCTCCAGTGCTTTAAACTGCTTTTCTGTGATCATCTCCTTTTTACAAAGTATTCTCTATGTCTTTTAACGAACCTGTGGAATTTGAAGGATGTTGCTGTGCAAAATAGAAAAACGCTTTTTCTTTCATCGTCATTGTAGTTCGCACTCCCGCCCTTTGACTTCCCAGCACCCCACAGTGCTTGGGCAGGGGGCTTTGGAGCTCTGCAGAGTCCCAAGGGGACGGCTTTGTAGAGAAGTCCTTTTTTGTTGATTCGATGACACATTTGTGTAAAGTTTGGGGGTGGCAGGTACCAGATAGGACAAGTTGTTACCCCATCCTTCCGCAAATATTTACCGTTTAGGTGCTTTGGCACCTGCAGCGGAGACCGAAATCCCAGTCCCGAGAGCCCAGGCTGGGCTGGGATTCAGTTATTCCATTTCCCTGTGGCTTGGGCACTTTACTCAAGTCCTTCAGGCTTCGGGCTCTCTCTGGAAATTGGGGATGATGTTAGCTGTCACATGAGGTCTAGGACCAAACACTTTAATGTCGGCCGAAGAGCTTGCGCCCTCAGTCAGTGTCAGTTGTCATCGTCAGCATGTGACTGGCTGTGGGTTGGACTTCAAGGGTCGATGGGGCGCACGTGCTGGAAGTAAGGAAAATGCCCAGCAGCCCGCGTGTAGTTGAAGGCTGGAGACGGCGCTTGCGTAGGTCTCACTCGGCCCGTCACTCGGCACGCGCCGAGCAGCTGCTTCGGGAGGGCTCTGTGTCACGGAGGGCTCTGTGTCACGGAGGGCCGAAGAGGGGAGGCAGGAGGCGTGTGAAGAGCTCGGGAGGAGGCTCGCACCCTGGTCTCCCCACTCGGAAACCGTCGTGACCGTGACAAGTTACTTTGCCGCTTTGCCCACGCTCCCCCAGCCACCCGAGACGGGGCGGGTTCATGCCACTTACTTTTAAGCAATTTGCTTGTCCTCTAAGTCTCATTTTGCTCACCCTAAAAATGGAGAAATAATAGTACTTCCTCGATTGTTGTGAGGGCCGGATGAGAGAACGCCTCTGAAGGGCTCTGTATGCAGTCAGGTCCTGCGGCGGTGGCTGCCACTGTCGTGGTCATTAGCATCCTCCCGGGGTGGGGGAGGTGGTTGCCCCGTCTCCCCTGCGCAGCGCCTGCCCTGTGCGGACCGCTCACTCGCTGAAGAGTCAGAACTCGCAGTGACAGCAGGCGCTTTGTTACGCTGGCAGCACGGGCATCGCGCAGGGGTGCCAATGAGGGGCGTTAGTGCTGTTTGTAGGGCTTGAGGGCGACTATGGAGGTAGCTTTGAGGGGCCTTAGCCTGATTTCAACGGGGGGTGTGGTGTGGGTCACCACGTGCCAGGCAGGAGGGCGTGTGGGAGCAGAAGCCACGGCCGAATGTGCTGGCTGCCAGGGCCTGTCCAGCATCGACTGGGCAGAAGAAGGTAGCCGCTGCCAGTGTCCCGCCAAGGAGATGGGGCTTTGGGCTGTGGGTGTATCAGTATATTTGTAACCTCAAACATAGGCTCCGCCCCCCACCCCCCTTTTTAACAAGCTCCGCACCTCAGGTTGACTTCATAAATATACTGGAGCTGAGACAGAGAATTCAGTAGTTATTAGCCATTACTGCAAAATGACCAAGCCCAAAATTCACCCCACTTCTAGTGATTTCTTGCTAATCCGAGATGAGCAGTTTTCGGAGGCCCCCAAATAAACCTGCAGCGACATGCCTGGGTTCAGGTGAACTCTGTTCCTGCTTCCAAGTCCTCACCTGCCCTGGTGGGTGCTTGGTGGCCTGGCCCTTCGGAGGGGCCTTTCCAGGAGGCCAGATGTGGGGCCTCTTTAGGCAGGAGGTGGGCGGGAGGGCGGAGATGCAGGGAAGCCCAAAGCCGCCTGCGCCAGCGGCTGCCCTGGCCTGATCCCCACGTTTCAGACGCGGGTTGCGGCCCTTCCTTCTCATTCTTTCCTTTTTTCCTCTCTTTTCTAGAGCACCTCCTTCACGCTCTACCTGAAGCTTCTTACATTTTTCACGTGTGCATCACCTATAATTCCTTCCACTTACTCAGGCTGCACAGCAGCCCAGGGACCCAGGGCCGTCTGCCTCTGTGACAGGTTTGGGTGTTGGCAAATAGGCCAAATGGTTCAAATCGCAGATGATGCACTTCAAAAGCAGAAGAAATGATATACTTTCCCCCTTTAAGTCAGTTTCTGCTGACAGGGGCGCTTGTGCTTTTTACCTCTGTGATCATTCTCATTTTCTCCCCAAATGTGGAAATAGGGTTGTTTCTGGACTTTCTGGGTTACTCGCTTCTCCTTTGATTAGTCTTAAGGTATGTGGGGACAATGTTCCTGCAAAAGTCTGAAAAATAAGTTGGCTGCATTTGTTCAGAATCTGCCGAATCGCTAGCTTTGCATACTTCTTTAAAGGTCACTAACCCCCAAGTCTGGAGCAGTCCTTCAAAGGGAAGAACACTCATTTCTTGTACTAGTTTGTCTCCGGAGCAAAAGTCTGGCTTGCCTGCTCCTCGGTTCTCCCACCAGTTGCTGGCTGGCAGTTGTCTGTACTGTTCTTGAAAATAGGTGTCTCAGACAGATTGAAGCGGCTCAGAAGTCACCTAGTGTTATGCAATTCTGTTAAATGCTGGCTCTCTCCCCAGCTCTTTGAGGACGGGGACCCCGTCTTCTCTCTGTATGCCCAGCACCTAGGACAGGGTAGGCGCTGGCACAGGTGAGCGAATGGCTTCCGTGGCTAGAGAGCACCCAGAGCTGCCTCAGAGACATCTTGTGCTTTTGGGCTTGGTGCTCTAAGAGCTGGGCGTTCAGCTGTGGTGCCGCTCATTCCTTTGCTCTCTGACTGGTTCTCACACTGGCTGAGGAGGGCATTCTTCCGCTCTCCTGGGGTCCCAGACGTGCAGTGTATTTTAGGGGTGGGTGGGTAGAGGGCCTTGTTCGAAACACAGATTTCTCTCTGTGCCAGAGCTAGAACAGGGGACTGCACAGGGGACTCAGAAACCTGTACGTTAGCCCCAGAGATTTGATTTGGACGTTGATGGTTCTTGGGTGAATATTAGTCTAAACAGGGGTCTACAAACTGGCAACTGGCCAAATCCCACCTGCCAGCTGAGAGTGGCCTATATATTTTTAAAGACTTGTTTAAAAAAACAGCAAAAGGAGACTATAAACAGAGGCCATAAGCAATATTTACTGTCTGGCTCATTACAGTACGAGTTAGATCCTTCATGTGCTGCTCAGCGTCAGCTGCTGTTTCCGTGTCAGGAACTAGCTAAGTAAAGCCCGTGGTGCGGCCCGGGGCACTTTATAACCTGGTTCTAGATGTGAAACTTCTCCTCTGACCTTCAGTGACTTGCACACAATCGGCTCCTATTACCTTTATTGGATGAACATCTGACCATGTTGTTTTTATTTCTAGGTGCTGTTGAGTTAGAAAATTTGCCTTTAAAGAAAGATGCCTTGAAAGAACTGGAATTACCATTTGAAGTCAAAGCTGGTATGTGGAACTAAAGGAGGAGACAGTTTTGAGCCTTAAATTGGTTGGGATCTGAAAACTGGGGACCCTGGTCTGTGTGGCCAGAAGAGGGACCGTGGGAGCGCAGACTGTGCTCTGCGAAGTGTGGGGTCCAGGCAGCTGGGACTCAGGATGCCCTGGGAGGGGAGGGGAACTGGGCCCAGACCTGCAGATCAGAATCTCCAAGGGAGTGCCATCGAGCCCACGTTCGATATAAGCACCTCAGGTAAGTGTGAAGTTTATTGAAGTGTGAGAATCTCTGTTCTACAGATAGAGGTTTGGATTTTCTGAGAATTCATTGTAAGTATTCCTGGGAGACGCTTTATTCCCTGAGAGGTGGGCCCTGGCACAGGGTGCTTGGGCTTATGGCCTGTATCTGCCGTCCCGGTTGTGTGGCCCTGGGGAAGTGTCCTGACCGTTTTGTGCCTCCCCTGGGTTAAGATGGGCTCAGACAGTGCCCACAGCATGGGCTGTGGGGAGGCACACATGCGCCGACACGTTGCAGGGGCTCAGAAGGAAGCCTGCAGTTCCTATAGGAGTTCTGCAGTTACTAGGTTGGTAAGGAAACGAGTTGTAGGGAATACCACTATTTAAGGTACACTTGAAAATGAGTCCCTATTTAGACACCCCTTATTCAACAATAGCCTGTTGACATGAGTCAGTCTTTCCCTTATTTTAGTGTATTTAAATTACCATAAAATGCAAACACAGTGGAAATCAATTGCTGGGCGAAATAGAATTGAAATCTTGCAAAAGGTTTGGGCTTTCTTGCAGTCAGTTCAAGTATCGGGTGAACTGCCAGACTCACACGCAAAGGTATTGACAAATGAGAATTTGGAAGAAGCCCTCGAGGAATGACGCACCGTCAGTACTACCAAAAGAGAATGACTTAATAGCAGAGGATTAAGGGAGGCTCTGGGGAAACCAGAGAAACTTTTAAAATATTTTTACAAAGTGACCCTTTTAATGCTTGTTCTGCAAAAGTTAAAAGCATAACGAGTTCTATTTTGTTGTCATGTAACTATCACATGTTAGGCATCCTCTCTCAATTAACTTAGGCTAGGGTTACATCTGTGCCCTTGGTGAGATTCTGTGTTGTGAAAATTGGCACATGGCTTTAGTTATAAGGAAACCTTATTAAATACAAAAAACTCGTTTTCCTTTTTCTGGATCAAATCCAAACAAATTTTTTTTTTTTATTATTTGTTGTAAAATTTCTCAGTTTATTATTGGATCACACAGTCCGTCACTTGCTGTTGTCATTAAAAATACCATTGTTAATGACATCTTTATCCTAAATAGAATAGGTCAGCCCCAGTGGAATGTATCCCTTTGGGGGTAATGCTCACACTCTCTATAACAGTGAGACTTTCAGTGATAGAACATGGGTGTGTCGGTCTTTGAGAGACCCATTAGGACAGCTCAGGTGCCTTATGCATTGGACATGGTGACTTAAGCCTTACTCATTGAAGGAGGTTGGCTAGAAGTGGTAGAGCTTGGGAAATAAGTATCACAGCTGGGCTCTTTAGCATTCCCATCAGCACGGCTTCCCATGAAGCATCTGACTTCCTCGCTGATAGAGTGGCACCCAAATGTTATGAATGTTTCAGTTGGTGTGTTCAAAATTGGGCCTATTGTAAGTCTGGTAACTCCCAACAAATACTTATCAACCAGCCAACTGATTACTAATGAACCAGAAATGCGTTTTTGCCCTATGGCTTGTGCCAGTGCCTTGGGAAGAAAGACACCCCGAGGAAGTTTTGGGTGTAGCCCAGCTGGGGAGGAGGTGGTTTCCAGAGGGGAGATGTTGCACTTGATTAGGTAAAGTCACACTGGACTTGTTCTAGCTTCTAATTTATTATGCTTCATTCTTACAGATCTCAGCCGACTAACCTTTATTTTCCATGTACGAGAACCTGTTATCTTTTTTCTTAAGTTAAAAAAGAAATGGTAAAAGTAATCATGCTCCTGGCCTCCCCAGTGGCGCAGCAGTTGAGCGCTGCGCTGTGGAGCTGTCGGCAGCGGCGACGCGAGTTCGACACCCGGCCGGGGAGAATCCCACATGGCGCAGCAGACCTCTCCTGCCTCGCCCGCTGCTCCCCTCAGCAGTGTATTTCTGATCTGCCTGTTCTGCTCCCCACTCTGTCTCTGGTGAACCCTCTCGCCGGCCCCACGCCTCTGGCCTGTACCGCAGCTTGTATGTAAAAAGAAAAAAAAAAGTAATCATGCGCCTAAAAGAAAACCAGGAGACTACAGAAAAATGGGAAGACTAGAAATAGGCGTTCACTAAGACTTGCTGTCTCCTTGCAGGCCTCATTGGGAAGGTAACCCTGCAGATTCCCTTTTATCGCCCCCATGTGGACCCTTGGGTGATCTCCATCTCCAGCCTTCACTTGATTGGAGCTCCTGAAAAAATACAGGATTTCAACGATGAAAAGGAGAAGCAGTGGGAAAGAGAACGCAAGAAAGCTCTGCTTCAAGCCCTGGAGGAAAAATGGAAGGCAAGGCAGAAATCCCTTTGTCCGTCAGAACAGTTGTGAGACTCATGAAATATGCAGTTAAGTGATCTGCTAACGCTGGCTGCTTACTTTCTAGAGTGAACGCCAGCAGAAAGGGGAGTCCTACTGGTATTCAGTGACTGCCTCGGTGGTTACGAGGATTGTGGAGAATATCGAAGTAAGTCCCGTTGGCTGTTCCAAAGCACAGACTTGCCTGGCTCGCGCAGGCGTCCCTGTCTCTCATGTCTGAGCTGCTGGTATCTCACGGTTTAGCTGATGCAGGCCGTGCCCAGGGCTGACTGCTCAGCCATGCCCATTCTGAGGCCTTTCCGACGAGAAAACCTGAAGAGCAAGTCCCCCGCTCGGGGCAGACACAGGCTTCTCTTGCTGCAGCTCGTCCAGTAGGAGTTTTGCTGTTGCTTCCGTGTCATTTCTTGCAGTTTGTCTTTGCTTATTGGAATCCCACTTGCTAAAGGGTTTCTCTCTTAAGAAGTGGCCCACCTAGCCCTTCATGACTGTTTTGCCTGAGAGCAAATCCCTTAACCCCACCAGTCTGCTGCTTTTTCAGTGAAATGAGACATGGCGAACGCGTGGTCTGTAGTCGATGACACGCTGAACGCAGGTATTTCATCCGCTGTGGATTGTGTGGTGGCGGTTTGATGGTTTCAGCGTGAGGTCTGTTGACTCCATTTTCTGCTGTAATTTCGTTTTGTTCTCAAGAACTAGATTAGGGTTCTTATTAATTTTCATAAGCTAATTTTCAAGAGCCAGCCCCTACTGATTTCTTCCAGGGTAATGCTGTCCCCGCCGCAGCGCCAGCGTGACGCAGGCCGCACGTGAGCAAGGTGCAGCCCCCGCCCGTGCAGCTTGAGCTCGTGCGTTTCAGCACTTTGATAATGTTGGCAGAGACTTTGGTACATCGGAGGTGACTGCTTTGAATTCTTTTTCAGGCAGAATTCAAATAATTCAAAAAGTAATCATTACTGTTATTACTTTAATAATGGTTTTATTGCGATTAGTTCCTAGATCATAAAGTATATAACCCAGTGGTTTTTTTGAATATATTTATAAAATTGTACATTGATTGTTGCAAATTCCAAACTACTTTCACCAACCCCAGGGGGAAACCCCATCCCCAATTCATGGTCACTCTCAATTTCCCTCCCTAGGCCTCCTGCAACAACTAGGCTTACTTTCTTTATGGAATTGCCTTTGGAAACTTCATTTAAATGAAATCACACATGATGTGGTCATTTTTTATTGAAACATATTTGGCATCCAACTTTGTGTTAGTTTCAGGTGTGTAACGTAATGGTTAGACATTTGAAACGATCACAGGAAGTCTGCTGCTCACGTATTCTTAGTGGTTTTCAAATGGCAATGCATTGTTACTGCCTCTGGGCTCCATGCTGTACCTTATGTGCCCATGATTGATTATAACTGGAGAATTATATTTTTGATCCCTTTCACCATAACGTCCACCTGGAGGCCCCGTCCTCTCTAGCCACTGGTCTGCTCTCTGTGAGTTTTATTTGTTTTCTTTTTTAGATTCTGTGTAAAAGAGAAATCATGGTATTTGTCTTACTCTGACTTATTTCACTTAGCATGATACCTTCAAGGTCCCTCCATGTTGTTGCAAATGGCAAGATTTTATCTTTTTAATGACGGAATAATATTCGTGTGTGTGTGTGTGTGTGTGTGTGTGTGTGTAAGTATATCGCATCTTCTTTATCCATTCATCTATCATTAGATGCTAAGATTGTTTCTGTATCTTGACTCCAGTACAGTGACCAAAGGGGTACATTTATCTTTTTGATTTAGTTTTTTCATCTTTTTTAGATAAATTCCCAAAATAGAATTGCTGGCTCATATAGTAGTTCTATTTTGAATTTTTTGAGGAACCTCCATACTGTTTTCCATCAGGACTAGACCAGTTCATACTCCCACCACCAGTGAGATTCCTTTTTCTACATCCTCACAACGCTTGTTTTTTTTTTTTTTCCTCCTCACGATAGCCGTTCTAACTGGTGTGGGTTGATAGCTCACTGTGGTTTTGATTTGTGAACATCTGTGAACATTAGTGAGCATCTGTGTGGCCTTTTGCGTCAGGCTTCTTTCCCTTGGTATAATGCTTTCAAGGTTCATGCAGGTAGCAGCCCGTATCAGCACGTCATTCCATTTTATGACTGAAGAATACGTTTCCTTATTGGCTTGTCAGGGATGAAAAAGCCAGATAGCACATTAGTTACAGTGGTGAAACAGATTTTATTCAGTAGTTGTTGCTGACAGTAGGGCAAAGAGCAGAGCTCGTTCCAGCTTGCACAGAGGTGACTGGGCCTTTCCGAGGGAGCATGTGGGTGTTGACGGTGCTTGTTCCTAGGTGAACGGTGACAAAGGGCTGGTCGCTGGAAAGGTGATAAGAGCTAGCCGGGCTCTTCCCACAGAGACGAGACAGGAGCCCTGTCCTTCTGATGATTACATTTCAGAGGAGCGACGTTCAGGTCCTTTAGCTGCAGGACGTGCGTCTCACAGGAACAGAGAAAGGATTGACAATTGTGAGCCCTTTGTGGCAAATGCTCCAAGGGGCCTGTTGTCATTTGTTGGCGAGAACCAACCTCTCTGAGCTCTTCTGGGGGACTTGTCCTGGGACACAGGCTCTGGCTGCTGGAAGCCCTCCTGTGTGGCCACGTCGCTCAGCGCAGCAGTTGGCTTGGGCGAGCTCAGACGGAGTGTGGTGCAGTAGTCAGGAGACGCTGCATTTTGCTTCCTCCTCCATCAGTCGGCATCTCGGTGGCTTCCGCTTTGGGGCTGTTACGGTAGTGCTGCTGCGAACATTCGTATGTAAGACTTTCCTTGGGCGCGCTTTCGCCCTCTTGAGTATACCTCGGAGTGGAATTTTGAGTCACCTGGTTTAGTTTTTTGAGGCACTGTCAAACTGTTTTCCAAGGAGGCAGCATTATTTTAATAATACCAGTGTGTCTGTGTGTTTACCAGTATGACGTACAGTAATGTATGTATCTTTCAGTTTCTCCACGTCCTCAACAATTCTAGCCATTGTCGCTTTCTGGCGACAGCCAGATAGAGAGCTACTCTAGCTCTCTAGTGGTGTCCCACTCTGGGTTTTGAGGTGCATCTCCTTGGGTGCTAGTGTCGTTGGGCACCTTCTCCTGTGCTCATTGGCTATTCTTGCATCGGTTTTAGAGTCTGTCCAAATCCCTTACCCATTTAAAAAATTGGTTTATTCGTTTTTTTATTGTTAGATTGTAAGTGTTCTATATATATTCTAGATTCTAGTCACTTATTGGATATTGTGAAAATATCTCCTCTCATTCCATGCATTGTCTTTTTAATTTCTACTGTGATTTTTTTAATTCATGGAGAGAGAGAGAATCTCTTCTTCAACCCACGACGGGGGCAGTGGGAGATAAATCAGTCCAAAGGGGCCATGCCCTGCTCTGGCCTTCTTCTCCCTGGGGGGTGGCGACAGCGGCAAGATGGGCAAGTCACAGGCAAGGGTGGACCCACTACGCAGACGCAGTGGCTTTACTTTCTTTTAGTGCCCTGTGAAATGACTTAGTGAAAGTATTCTACTCTTTTCTCGAGATAGCACTGATTGGCTAATTGTGGCTGTGCTCTCAGCACGTGGGCGTGTGTGTGATGGGGGCCTTGGTGTAAAGTCCCCGCGGTGCCCCTTGGGCCCTGGCGAGGCCGTGGGCCCTGGCCTCTGGTGCATCAGCTCTCTCAGCGCGCTCTTCTCTTTTGCTCCCTGCAGCTAAAAATTCAAGATGTGCACGTGCGCTTTGAAGATGGCGTCACCAATCCTTCCCGCCCCTTTGCATTTGGCATCTGCATTAAGAATGTTTCCATGCAAAATGCTGCGAACGAGCCTGTAAGTATGAAACAGACTGCAGGAAGAAAGCGAGGGCTCCAGGGCCTCAGCCCTCTGCCTTCGGTCGCTGCTGTCGTGTGCGCGGCGTTCTTTCCCACCTGTTCTCTAGCGGGTGTGTGTATGTTCGTCTCTTGTCTGGTTGTGGCAAATCTAATTTGCCGAAATAAGGAATCGGTTTATTGTCTCTGACCTTTTGTGATTTCACCCGTCCAGTCGATGTTGGCCGGGCCCTTTCATTTTGCATGTGAAATAACCTGGGCTGCGGGATCATCTCTGATTTTCTCCTCATGCTGTGTGCTCTCCCTGGGTAAACTTATGGTTTCGTCATTTCAGGTACCTCCTGGGAGTATTTGTTCATGGCTCCACCTCTTTTTGATCTTCATGGTCATGGTCTTTTATCGCTGCCCGTGGGATACCTCCACGCACTTGCGGATTGTTGTAACCAAAATGACCCCGCGATGTTCCCTCGCCCCCTTCATTCTCAAACATAGTGAAATACTGAAGCAAGCCAACAAAGATTAGCCTTTTTGAACTTTTTATGTATCTGGCCTTGTTCTTTGTGCTCTATGTGATTTCCCTTAGTGACTTCTCATTCCTTTTCACCACCAGTGTTACCTCAGGTTACAGCTGAGGACCCGAAGCTGGGGCGATGAAATGAACAGTGGGGCCAGGTCTTGAACCCACATGGACCAGGCTGTAGAGTAAGGGTTGACAGGTTGGGACCTGGGGGCCAAATCCGACCCCCCACCTGCTTTTGTATGTAAAGACTTACTGGATCACGGCCACACCCACTGTTCACAGTTGTCTCTTGTCTGGTGCTTTGTGCTGCAGTGGCAGTTAAGTAGTCACAACAGGGAGGAGGTATTTGCTACCTGGCCCTTTGCGAGAAGTTTGCCGACCCTGCTTTCGGCAGGACACGCGCCTCCAGAAGCCTGTGCTCTTCCTTTTGCTTCTTTTTCCTCGACTTTCATATCCATTTGGCCACAACATCCTGACGATTTTTTCTGCAAAATGTCTCAGATGTGGCTCTTTCCATCCTCACTGTTTTAGTGCAGGATCCTACCATCTTTCTGCCTGCTAATAAAAGACCCCGTCTGGGGTCTTTTTGCTCCTACCCGACGCTCATGATTCATTCTATGCCAGTGCTTCCCAGTCTTTTCTGTGTCGCATGACACACAGGAAGAAGGTAGCCTGTGCAGAAGAACATGGCTGCTTGGAGCTGAGGTGGTAGCCTCAGCTTGGTAGAATAACCCAGCATTTCTGAAATGCAGCTTGATTCTATTAACTTGCTCGTTATCTTGACACAGTCATGGTTCATTTTCTCTGGCGCTGGGTTGGGGAAGTCTACTTGGCACTCCTGTCAGAATTTTGTTGCTGAGACACCCTGTCCTGGCAAGCGCCTCATCAGCACTCTTAGTGGTGTCGTGCCCCTTAAGGTAGGAAGTCCAGCCTCCTAGTGGCATGGACTTCCTATCCGAGTGTGTCCGTCTCAAGCTACCATAAACTAGCTGGCTTAAAACAATAGAAATTTATTCTCTCTAGTTCCAGCGGCCAGAAGCCCAAAGTCAAGGTGTAGACAGGTGGTTCTTCTTGCGGCTCCATCCTGTACCTCTCTCCCTGCTCCCGGTGGTTGCTTTGGCATTCCTGGGCTCAGAGAGGCATCGCTCCTGTCTCTTCATACGGCCTTCTCCCTGTGTTTAAGCTTCATAAGGACACCATGATTAGATTAGGACCCATCCCAATCCAATATGATCTCGTTTTAACTTGATTATATCTGCAAAGACCCCGTTTCCAAATAAGGTCCTATTCAAATGTCTGGGTGGACATGAGTTATTTTTCCGGGAACCTGTTATACTAAGTACATCTAGTAATGTTGCAAGCTGTTTTTTCAGCCCTTAACTGACCCCTACTCCAAATATGTGTTCACATACACACCAGCGCTGCCCTCTACGGCACAGTCTGGGCTCAATTCAGCAGGCATACTCGCTGTCGCTGGAGCCACGGGCCTTTTGTTTCATGGACCCTCCACTTTGAAATGCGTCCCTCCTCTTTGTCTGAAACTCCCACATCTTTTGATATTCGTCTGCCCGGTGGTATTTTCTCCTCTGTTCACAGCACCTTACATGTTCTTTCTTGCTGCTCTGCTTAACGAAAATTGTTTGCCTCTTTGTCTCCCGTGTTAGCTCGATTTTGAACTCTGCCAGCAACACCATGTTTTAAATTAGTTTTGTTTCTCTGACACCTTGAAAGTGCCTGATGTGTGATTCTTCAAATGGTTTTTTGAATGAGTGAATAAATTCATGAATAGAGAGTCATCTTGTTCCCGTCCCTGTCTTTCTTACCGCAGGTACAGAAATTAATGCGGAAAAAGCAACTAGATGTGGCAGAGTTTAGCATCTATTGGGATGTCGATTGCACTTTATTGGGGGACTTGCCTCAGGTGGAGTTACAGGTAGGATTCTGACAGAGGGCTTGTAAAGCCTGCGGGGTTGCTACCATGTAGGTTTTTGTTTTCTGTGTCTCTGGTTCCCAGAGACTTTATTGCACTATAGATTTCTTTTTTTCCTTCATTTAAGGCTAAGATATATATAATTACTTGCTTCTGACTATTGCATAATACTTTTTAGTTTTCTGTTATTTTGTAAAGTGACCTATAGTTATCTATTTGCATCTAACATTTTCTAGTTATCTGTTCTCTTAGCCACTGTGGACTAGACACAAGATTTTAAATGAACAAAGCGCCAGATCTGATTCTTATGTTTAGTTGAAACTTCACCTGTGGTGTCATTCCTTTCAGAAGTGCTTAGAAATTCATTATAAATCTTTGGATTTAAAATATGACTGTTTGTGAAGGAGAAAAGAAATCTGAGTTTAATCTTTTTATAAAGGAGTTGTTGGTGTTTAGATGAATGGAGAAAGAGGTCTCATTTCAACCCCTACCCCACAATTAGCACCCCGCGTATGTATGGTTTTTGTTTTGCTGATTCTATTAAATAAGGCCATGTATCACATCAGAACAGGATACAGCTACAAAAAATAAAAGCAGAGGTCTTCGAGATGACTATGTAATAGTCTCCAAGATACAGTGTTAGGTTGACAACACCAGGGTAGAATAGCATATAAGCCATTTATGTAAGCATAGTTAAAAACCCACAAAAAGTACAGGTTTGCTTGAACATGTCCAGAATGCCTCTGGTAGAATACATCAGGAACTGATTGCTTCTGGGGAGGAGAATTGGGTGGCTGAAGAGTGACAGTAGGAAGGAGATATTTCACTGTATTTTGCCTTTAAAATTTTAAATTATGAAAATGTATAGAAGAAAACATACACGACATACATCTCAGCAAAATCTTGAAAGACACATCCCTCAAAGTTAAGAAAGTGAAAGACAAGATAAACAGATGGGATTATATCAAAATAAAAAGCTTCTGTACAGCAAAAGAGACATTAACCAAAACTAACAGACACCCTACCAACTGGGAAAAGATTTTTGCACACAATACATCTGATAAAGGACTGGTAACAAAAATTTACAAGGAGCTCACACAACTCAACAAAAACAAAGCCAATAACCCAGTCAAAAAATGGGCAGAAGAGCTCAAAAGGCACTTCTCCAAAGAAGAAAAGCAAATGGCCAACAGATACATGAAAAAATGCTCAA
>PVIJ01021419.1:0-18544 GCA_004024925.1 Scalopus aquaticus | reverse complement strand
TACGTTCACAAATACATTACGTTTTCTTTGGGGGGCGGGGGGGGGGTAGTGTTAAGCACTAAAAACTGTTGAGAACTCTCTTAATGCTGAATTTTTTCCGTAACTCTTACAAAACTAGAAAAATAGATCTTTGAATTTGAATATACAAACTCTGAGGTTAATTTACTTTAGAACAAGCTAGATTGGTTGATGATACAGTTTTTTAATAGAATTTAAAATTGCCATTACCTTTTAGATAATATGGAATTAGTCATTGGAATTAGTATTCTTTAAACTTTCTTTTGTTCCTTCTGCAAGACCCAGCAAAACTATTTTTTTCAAAATTTAATGTGAACCAAAGACACTAAAGCCATGTAATTTCATTTTAATTTGATCATTTTACAAAAGCTCACTTCCACAGTTTTGGCTTTTTCCATGAATAATAATCTTGCCTTCAGTATAATTAATATTTTTACTTATATTTTCAAATTCTGGGATTTCGAGTATTGAATTTCTGTAGTGAGGGAGTCACTAGAATTCTTTAATTCTAGTATTGAGTTTCTCTTTGCGCCATCAGTAATTTATGACATTTACTATTGGTTTGTGTGTGTTTTGTTTTTGTTCTTATTTGTTCTGTTTAGTGTTTGTGCTAAAGCTTTCAAAGTATTTTTAGTTTTATTGTATCAAGATTAGAGAGTGGATTCTTCAGATTCTCGACTTTGGAATCTATTGAGGTTTTCTTTGGTCAGTTATAATTAAGGTTTGTTAATACTCAGTGGAAATAGAAAGTACAATTTCCGTAGAGTTCAAAGATTGGTATTTACTAATTCAGTCTCATTAATTATTAATTATTCCTGTTACATCCTTACCTGCCAAAGCCAGGTTATTATGATACTTCCTCACTACAATACTATTTTTGTCAGTTTTCTTGCTGTTCCCCAGATAAAGATCAGAACTAGCTTAAATATTTTTAAAATGTAAATGAACATTTTTCCCATATACTTTTTTTGCTTTGAATTCTACTTTTGTTACATATTAGTAATTACTCTTTTTTGTTTTATAGATAAATGTACCTGATATATTTTTGTCTGTTCTTTGGAATTTTCTACACTTTCTCATTTCAGTTTGTTTTTAAGTGTCACTCAATAGCAGCATCCAGTTGGATTTTTGTTTGCCTTTTCTTTTTGTTGTTTAAGAAAATCCAAGATTCAGTCTTAAAATTGCTAGTTAAATCTATTAAACTTTCATTTTGGCTTTTTTTTTTCCCCCCAGCCTCTAGGAATTTATCCTCTTGGCTTCACCTTCTTCACACCTTGAACTGTATTCATCTCTTTAGGTTTACTGGAACTTAAATTTTATCAGGAAAAAAATGTTTCAGTCTAAATTTTGCTAAGTTAACAAATACTCAATAGTCTTTGGTTTTAGCTTTTTCAAAACAAAAAAAAAGGTACTGTGTGTTCATTTTCATAAAATATTTAAATTCATAGGTAAGAGGATGTACTTAAATGGCTATAATTTCTTTAATATCATTATTTAAAATGAGAGAAAAACAATCTTGATGAATATGTGGAATTTCAGTAGATCAAGTAGTGTGGAAATAAGGTAATCAAGCCAAAGAAAGGGAACAGTGGAAGTTTCCAGGAAGTGAAAAGCCCTGGTGTGTGGGGAGCAGTGTATATATGAGAGCAAAAAGGCCAGAATGATAAACTGGAGTTGAAGATGAATGTCAGCATGAAGATTTTGTAGTCAGCAAAAGGACACAGAAACACTAATTCAAAAGGATACATGCACCGGTAGCACTATTTACAATAGCGAAGGTATGGAAACAACCCAGATGCCCAAAAATAGATGACTGGATCAAGAAGACGTGGTACATATACACTATGGAATACTATTCAGCATTCAAAAAAGATAAACACATGTAATTCGCAGCAACATGGATGGAACTAGAAGGGGTCATGCTCAGCAAAATAAGCCAAATGGATAAAGAAAAATATCGAATGGTCTCACTTATAACAGGAATATAGGGGAACCAAATACAAGAGCAACAATCAGTGAGGGGGGGAGGATTGGGGCTCAGAACAGGGGAGAGGGGAGCACAGGGGACTGTGGTGACAGTAAACGGGTGAATTGGTGGTGGGAAACCTACGGGGAATATACAGTAATGTAAAAGACATAAATAAAAATAACAATTGGAAAAAAATTTCAACCCCCCACCCTGATATTCTATCTGTGAGAAATAAATTTAAATTTAAAGAAAAAAGCAGTTGAAATTTTTTGAATGAGGAAGTAGTGTGATCACTGTTACTTTTAGGAACATTGGTTTACATTTGCTGAAATGTTGAAAATGGAACAACTGGGTAGAATTTTTATCAGGTGAAAACTATTGAGGTCTCTAGTTTATTAATAGCAGCTGACATTTATTGAGCACTTACTATATGCCAGGCACCTTATGTTATTTCAGTGAAGCCTCACAACAGTGCTGAGTAATAGGTGACTTTCCAAATTAGCATTTCCTGTCTGGTTTTGCTCACCATTGTGCCCCATGCACAATGCCTGCCAATCAGTAGTACTTCAGTAAGTGTTGAATGAATGAGTAAAATGAATTCTTAATAGCAATGAGGGATTACCTATGACCCTTTCTTTTATCTGCAATGAAATCATTGTGTTTGAACTCACTAGTATTGTATGGCCAATTCTTGACATTATGGTGATTGAACTCCTTCGAAAAAGAGCACAATAGTATATTTCATTACATTTAGCATTATGTGCCTTGTTTTCAGCTTAACTAATTGGGATTTGAATTATTATCATACTGTATGTTAACTATTGTCCAGAATTTCAGGTTTTCTTACCACTTTAAAGGGAAATGAGGGGCACCTGGCATTTTTGTTAATCTCCGGTCTATATAAATACTGCTTTCATTTGACTTCTTTTGTAAGGGAGAAGATGTCAACCGGACACTAGAAGGTGGAAGGAAGCCTCTTCATTATGCAGCAGATTGTGGGCAGCTTGAAATCCTGGAATTTCTGTTGCTGAAAGGAGCCGATATTAACGTATGTAAACATTTTCATTCTAGAAAAGATTCCTGTTTTTCCCAAAGCAAACTTGTTTTCTATAGATTCATAATGTAGTTACTTGTGGAAACCACTTTTTAAGTAACAATAGTCTGAAATTATACCAAATTTCCTGTAACTTAGAAATATGTAGCTGGAATTTTTAAAAATAAGCAGAACTAACATTTTAAGCTAATAAAATTGGACGTTTCCCCCTTGACTATTGCTTTTCAAGTTTTAAAGCAACTTCTGAGCGGAATAAGTCTGTCACCCAGTGAGCACAGGACTCTGCAGTCATTGATGAATTTAAACTGAACTGCTAGACAAAGGTCAGTAGACATAGCTAGTCAGACAGGGGCAGTCACTCCCAATTCTTTTCTTCTGCATTTTAGAATTTTGGGAAAATGTTTAAGCAACCATGATAGCAAGGAACATGAACTTTTCCTACTTCAGGGGGACACTGTGTCACCTGGCCAAGTTGTGGGGATCTTTTACCCCTTCAGTGGCTATGCTGTGCCCTTCTCTTCTTGCCTCTTATTGCCATTTCTACAATAGTGGGGCATTGAGACTTAGAGAAGCAGAAAAGTCACAGTGAAGGGTAGAGACAAGTTATGAGCTGAGGGCAAAGTCCTACTCCCTCTACTCCAATGCACGGACCCTGAAGGAGAAACTGCTTAGGCCTCTGTTCTCTCTGTATGAGGCTAAAAACTTGAATAAAGAGATGAAGAATGTGGAAGGTGGCTTACCTCTTCATTTTATTATTTCATAGGCTCCAGATAAACATCATATTACCCCTCTTCTGTCTGCTGTCTATGAAGGTCATGTTTCCTGTGTGAAATTGCTTCTGTCAAAGGTGAGGTCATTTGCCAGTGTTTTCTCCATTACTGTGTAACTGTTCAAGCTAAATATTTGGTTGTTAAATTTTGTGTGGTATCAGCGACAGAAAATTAGCGGTAGTGTCCAGCATTGAGGTCTAGAATGGTATGCTAAAAATACCTGATCCACAAATTGTTTACTATTGGTTCATAATGGGTCAAGATCTTGGCCTAGAACATAAATCACCAGTTTTCTTCATCACGTATCTTGCTATAAGAAAAAAGTTTGCTAAACTAAAAGCATTGTATTTAGTGGAACAGAAGTGTCATTGAAAACTAGTAAGTTTTCAGGCTGGTCCTAGGTCTGCAGACCACACTTTGAGGAGCCCTGGTTTGAAATTTGTAAGCCTCATTTTCTGTAGTAGGTACTGAGCAAGATTGTTACTAGAGGCAGTTTGCTTGAAGTAAGGGGTCTCGAAGTCATGTGGTGTCTTGATGTAATTGGTTAATTCCTAAAGTTTATAATAGCAGTCGGAGGCAACCATTCTATTGGATGAAACATGCAAAAAATTGAAAGATAAGAAATCAGCTATTTCAGATTACTGTGTAAGTGACCTGCTTCTGGTTTATTGAGAATGCCAAACAAAGTTTTGTTCAACTACCTTCTTTTAACCAAAAAAAAAAAAGTTTAATACCTTAGGTACAGTTGCTGTGGGAAGTTAAGAATGACTAAATATTAGTTTGTTAAGAAAATATAGAAAGCTGTCTTATCTGATAGCATTAATGATTTTGCTAAACATGTTGTCTGTGCTGTTATTTTTTTTTTTAAAGCCAAGCAACCAGTTGATAATAAACTTGGATGCCATTTCTTGAATATTAGTGTCGTCAAATCCTCAAAGTACTGTCTATAGTGCAGGGTTTGCTGCTTTTGAGATTGAGAATCAAATAGGTAAGATATAAGGGCTAGGAAATCCAATTCTTTTGTAGGCACAATTGACATTTTTTCACCTGAATTACTCACTACCCTACCCTACCCCCAGTAAAATAATCTCAAGCACTTTTTATGATTCTTGGAACCCCACAGTTCACATGGACATTATGATTTCCCAAAAATTTTAGGACAGATGCCCCTCAAAGCATTCAGCAATGACTTTCTGGATTGCTTTAAGAAACTGCATATAAAAACCTGCCAGAATTGACTTGAGTATAAAAGCTACAACCCAAATAACTGAAGAAAGCAGTTGTTACATTGTTTTGATATGTTTTGCATATATCCTCACAAATACGTCCATTGTAAGTTTCACTGTTTTTTTTTGCCTATTTAGCTCTTTTATTCTGGACTACACCGTTATTTTAGCTCATTCTTGTTAATGACATACGCCATGTGCTGTGGTGCCACACATCCCCGAGTTTCTAAGTGACTTGGTGGCTTTAAGCACGTTCCTTGACTTCTTTGCTAAGCCTTTTCTCCCACAGTGTAGGGCCAGTACTAGCATGGAGTTCATGAGAGGATAAAAGAGCTCACAGTCAAATGCCACCTCCTCTGAGCAAGTACTCCTTTAAGTGCTTTGCATATAGTCATTTATCATAGTAATCCTATAAAGTAGGTACAGTTTCTTTATCCCCCATTTTACCATTGAGTAAATTGAGGCACAGTGTTTAGGAAACGTCCCTAGGATCACACAATTGGTAAAAAGGGAAAGTAGAATTTAATCTCTTTGGCTCCAGAACTAGTGTCTGTAGCCATTATATAGTGCCTCAGTGTAGCCATTATATAGTGCCTCCGTATAGCCAAGTAGTTAAATAAGATAATGTGTACAAGTCATTTGCTACAGTACTGAACTTGTAATAAATATCTCATAAATAAGACCAGTTAGAATAGATTAATGAAGGCCTCCCTGGTGGCTTAACCTCAGTGGTTAAGCGCTGCGCCTTGGAGCTGTCGGCAGCGGCTGCGCAAGTTCGATGCCCGGCTGGGGAGATTCCCACATGGCGTGGCAGACCACTCCTGCCTCGCCCGCTGCTCCCCTCAACAGTGTATTTCAGTTGATCTGCCTGTTCTGCTCCCCACTCTGTCTCTGGTGAACCCTCTCGCCGCCCCACGCCTCTGGCTTGTACCCCAGCTTGTATGCATAAATAAATAAATCTTTAAAAAAAAAAAGAATAGATTAATGCAGATAACTTCTGTGTTACTCAGAAAAGGGAAGATTTGCTGCAAGAATGAGGGTTCTTTAAAAAATAAGTTTTCTGAAAATAACTTTCAAGTATAGGCAAACTTTTTCATCTAAAACTTATGATGCATCTACCACCTCATAAGTGATGTATTAGCTCAATATCTGAATGTCTTTGGAGAGAATTAATTTAAAGGTCCATTTACATTTACCCTGTTCTTTTTTCTGAGGTGAATTTTTCTCTGATATCTTGAAATGATCTTTTTATTTTTCTTGCTGGATAAGACTGCTATAGAGCTATCAAGATCATTTCACAAGGGGTAACTTAAGAACAAATTAAAGATTATATATACAACTAAAAGTAAACTATAGCCACTATGTTCAAATAAGAAATAAATGTAGCATGTGTCGTCTTCTTGCTCATTTATGTGTATAGGTCTTCATTTAAGTTTTTCTTAATGTGACTAAGTTGGGGAAGCTACCTGTCTTAAGAATTAAGTGAGATTATAAGAAGTGTTTTTGTTTTTGTTGTTTTTTTAAGTGAAAGGAAAAATAGCCACACTTAGCCCACCAGGTAAATTAAAGTTGTCGGCAAATACTATCATTCTTTTATGTCATTACATCACATTGTTCAGGAGGCAGAATGGTACAACAGAAGAGCATGGCATTGAGTTAGGAAAGAAAAGATTTAAGGCCTGGCCCTTACCATAACTTAATAGCCAGTAGAACATTTGACATCTGAACTCAGGGGATTAATGTATCCACATTTCAGGGTTAATAAGATGACCAAAGAAGGTAAGGTCTGTACCTCTGGCTTCAGTACTTACCAAATTGAATTCCATTTTCCTGCTTTCCTTTGTCCCCTTTACATTATGGAAATAGGCAGAGAATCGGTCTCTTGTTCTTCTTAGTGATTTTTAAGGCTCTAGTTCCTATAACTTCCTGACCTCTCTGAGTTAAACAATCTCTATAAAATAGCACTGCCTGCTTCACAGGACTGCTGCAAGGATAAAATTATACACACACACACACACACACACACACACACGTATATAGAATTATGTTAAACACTCAAAATTGCTACACAATTGTGAGGGAAGTAACATTCCTTGTGTTGAGTATTATACTGGATACTACCAGAAGTTCTTTACTGTGTCTACTATATGAGTATATAAATTAAGTATGAAATTAAAAACATGGCGGAATTCTGCACTGATCGATAAAATTACGCTATGTAACTGTAGGTATCTGAATAATTTTTTTATTCTTTTTTTTTTAATGTCACTGTTTTGGGTAGACCCAAGATTGAATTGTATCAGTAAGTTCTATGGTTAGCAATGCTTACATGGTCATTCAAACAGTTGGAAGTTCAGGTCCTAAACATTTTATCCTACTACCATGAAACTGTAACAGATGCCCCTCAAATTATGAGGTAATGAGGTTCTTTAAAAAGTTTAAGACTGTTCTAAAATGCATATAAATTCATTCAGGTATTTTGCAGTGTTCTTTCTGGTACAGTGCTGTGGTGATACGTAACATACACAGGGTGGTAGAGAAGGCAGTTTTTCCTTTTACTGTGGACGCGTGTGATCACTGAAGGAAAAGGTTTATGTTCCTCAAGTATTATTGATCTACACCCTGTCTTACTGATAGATGTGAATTTTTTCACCTATTTGACAAATATATGGCAAATAGATATGAGGCATTATACTAGATGTTAAAGGTAAGAAGATGAAAATAATAAGGAACCAGCCTTTATAGAACGCAGCCTAATTTGGGGAAAACTGTTAACATATATGGTAAATGTTACAAAAGAAGTGAAGTTCAGCTGTAACGAAAACTCCAACTACACAAGAAAGTGACCCATAAGCACATGTCTAATGGCAAAAATAAACAAGTGGGAATACATTAAACAGCAAAAGAAACCATCAGAAAAGTGAAAAGACACCTTTGGAATGGAAAAGAATATTTGCAAGCCATTTAGCTTGAGAAGGGTTACTATTCAAAGTAAAGGACTCATGCAATGCAGTAGCTTAAAAATAAGCAGATGACCTGAAGAGATGTTTTTCCAAAGAAGGAATACAAAAGGCCAAGGTGTACGTGAAAAGATGCTCAACATCACTAACCAAGGAAATGCAAAGCAAAACCGCAATGAGAGAACAGTGGCTGGCCTGGATATGGAAAAGAGGGAATCCTTGTGCACTGTTGCTGGGGCTATAAAAATTGGTACAGTCACCATGGAAAACAGTAAGGGGGTGGTCCTCAGAAAATTAAAAGTATCCTATGACCCAGCAATTCTACTTCCAGAGATATATCCAAAGGAACTGAAAAAAGTGACTCAAAAAAATATCCGCACTCCCATATTCATAGAGCATTTACAATAACTAAAGACATGGCAACAACCTAAGTGTCCACCAGTGGATGGATGGATGAAGAAGTTGTGACATAAACAGTGAAGTATTTTTCAGTCATAAAAAGCAAAATCATACTATTAGCAACAACACAGAATAGACCTTGAGCACATTATGCTAGGTGAAATAAGTCAGGCAGAGAAAAATATTGTATGATTTCACTTATATATAAAGTCTTTAAAAAAGAAAAGAAAAAAACAGACTTGGCTAACCAGAGGCAGAAGCGAGGGGGAGTTAGAGGAAGGTGGTACAGTTATAACTAAGTACTAGGGATGTAATGTATGACGTGATGACTGTAGCTAAAATGGTCGTATGATACATAGGAAAGTTAAAGAGTAAATCCTGAGTTCACAAGGAGAATTTTTTCCTATATTTTTCTTTTTATTGTATCTACATGAGAAAATGGGTGTTAACTGAACCTGTTGTGGTATTAATTTCACAGTATATGGAAATCAAACCATCATGCTATGAGCCTTAAAGTTAATACAACGATGTATGTCAGTTCTTTCTCCATAAAACTGGGGATGTGGGGAGGAATATATCTTAAGTTATGCAGTCTGAGACTGAACAACTGACTTTACTGTGTCATTAATATCCTGTGTTCTCTTCGCCCCCATTTTCCCCAGTTCTTAAGGGGGAGCAGAAACGAAAGCACAGATTTTCAGCTCTCATTTGGGTGATGCAGAAGGAATGATGAGCTTTCTCTCTTTTGATCTATCAAGATTCAGACTCCAGAAGTGAGCATCCTGCTTGAGTCAAATAAATCTTTTGACAGTTGGCAAGGAAAGTACATGGCACCTTAAGTTACAGTACCAGAATTCCACACTGGGAACGAGTGATTCCCCAAAACTAAAATTAGAATGTTATCAAAAAAGGAATGAGCTCTAGCAGCTAAAAAGCAACAGATGTTCACTATAATATTTAACGTTGTATTAATGCAGGCTTATAATACCATTCATAAAAAAACAGCAGCCATCAAAATAAGAAATAATTTGTTTTAGTGATCCCTGTTATTACCACTTAACCTCTGTTGCAGTACTTTCTACATTGAAATTTCTCTCCCATCTGACTGAGTTCCATGAAGCAATTAAATTCAATGAGGAAATAGCAACTTTTATAGTCATTTGAGTAGGATTTTAACAATTTAACACTTCCTGAAATGTCATCTTCTCCTTCCTGGCTTACCTAATCAGCTTCTAGAGACTAAAGACTTGGCTCAAACATGACCTCGTCCAAGAAGACCGGCTCCCTTACACCCCACACTCCCTCATCCCTGTGCATAGCACTGAGGCTGTTCTCTTTCCTCAGGGTCATGTGGATTTTTCTCTCTCACACTAGCCAGGCTGCAAATGCTCTAGTTCTTTATTCTTTCTCTCCATACACACTGTCTGCATATCAAAGAGTTCGGTCATATTTGAATGGACCAAATGAATCAAAGGTCATATCTGAACGGACCTCCCTGGTGGCGCAACAGGTTAAGCACAGCACTGTGAAGCTATCCAGAGCCACTGCCGCACAAGTTCAATCCCCGGCCAGGGAGCTTCCCACATGGCGCAGCAGACCTCTCCTGTCTCACCCACTGCTCTGCTCAGCAGTGTATTTCAGTCAGTCTGCCTGTTCTGCTCCCCACTCTGTCTCTGGTGAATCCTCTTACTCTCCCCCATACACACACACACACCTCTGGCCCACCCCCAGCTTGTATGCATAAATAAATATTTAGAATAAATATATATATATATTTGAGTGACTGAATGGATTTGCCAGAGAAAGCGAGTAAAGCAGACTTCGTGGAGCCTAAGTATATACAGGTATAGCATATGGAGTGTTCACAGTGGAAGATGCCACAGGATTAGAGCATGGGAGAAGAGACCTCGTGAATTTGACAAGAGTTAATCTCTGTAGGACCACTTAATGCCAAGATTAGACAATTCTGTAGTCCTTAGGAGCAAAGAAGAATGAGTGAGATTTGGTAAGGGGAAGAGGACCACCAGGGGCTATTTGATGGATAAATTTTGGTAGGGGATGGTGCCAGCACAGAAAGCTGTCAGACAGTGGATTACTACTGACCCTGGAGTTACAAATTCATCCATCACACACTGGACTCTTGCAGGTACTAGGGACATGGGCTTGGTGACGCAGATACCTGCTCCATGGAGCGTTCATTCCAGTGTGGGTAGAAGGATAAAAACAAGTGTAGAGGTATTTGTACACATTCTCAAAATAAAAACACCATGTTGCAAGTGAAATACTCTAGAACAGCAGTCTTGAGCTGAATCTTTGAGAGCAGACCGCAGATGTGTACAAGGGTAACAACCATTCCTAGCCCACGTTGATCATTTACTACTAGGTTTTTGTAAATACAAATATGTATTTAGGAACTTGTCTAAAGTTTAAGTTCTGAGTTTTTAGAAATATGTGTAATACTCTCCAAGGGAGTATTGCAAAACAGTGAATAATTCTGTCATAGTAAATAGTCCCCTTTTTTTAGCTAAAGTGTTTTTCCTCATTTTAATGATGTTAGGGATATTATTTTTAAAGTTTCATTGGTTAAAGGTATCATACTGTAAATAAAAGCCACTTCACTGTGTTATTGGCTAATAGTGTGTGTAGCTTTGTACTGAAGAGTTTCTACTACATGAAAAAAAATCTGGCCTTTTTACAGTTGAATCCATAACCTTGCCAACTGTTTGGGGGTTTTTCCCTTCAAAAGAATGGACTCTTACTAGTAAAGGAATTTTTAATTCTCCATGTAAACATCAGCCTACGCCAAGTAATCTTTTCTTTCCTCCTCTGCTCTCCGTTGTGGACTCATTTTGTGATAAAGACTTCTCTTTTGCAGGGTGCTGATAAGACTGTGAAAGGTCCAGATGGACTAACTGCCTTTGAAGCCACCGACAACCAGGCAATCAAAGCTCTTCTTCAGTGATGGACGGATGGACTGACAGCTCTGCAAGAATGACTCTCCTGTGGCCTCACACTGCTGCCTGTCTGTCTGTCACTCTCTATCTGCCAGCTTCTTTAGCTAAATACTTTCAAAGGGGTGAGGGGGGAGAGAAATTCATAACAATTCAGACTACCAGGAAAAACAATGTTTTGGAGGAAGGGAAAAACCATGATCAGGCTTTCTGGTCAAGTCCACTCTTTTCCGATCAAGAAAATACATATTCCATAGCTTCTACCCAAGGGAGAGCAAAGATAAAATATACCATAACATTTGACTTTTTCAGCTCCCTAGCTCATTTATTAATTAGATTGTGTCAAGGGTCTGATTATACAAAGGCCAACTACACATATTTGGTAGCCCTAACTATCAGCAGTAGTGGCTGCTGTGATGTCAACTTAGGGTGCTGAGATAACCAATTAGCTCTAGCCTTCTGCCTTAAGATGCACTCTGGGGAATCTCCTGGCATGTGAGCGCTGCCTGTGGTTGGTGACCAAATCTTCCCTCAGTGACGTTCAGCTTCATGTGAAAGCTCTGTTAAGATGAGGAAGGGGAACACCCCTAAATTGCTGAATGACTAAACTCTGGATTTCCTCTCCCCTTTCACATGGATTTCATGGGTCGTTAGAGAAAACTGACTAGTGTTTTATTTATAAAATCCTAAATTTTAGAAGTCTAAAGGAGAAATCATTCCAGTATGTGTATTTTTTTCTCCTCTGGATTCAGATGTTTATATAATATTGAAACACTTTCAAACTCCTGCTGGTAGTAAAAGGGGATTTAAAAATAGAATCATAGCCATAAGCCCGTTAGTATCATATAAAGAGAACATTGTCTTAGTACCTATGGATCTTCTTTAGCTGTTTGAATGGATTGGCCTCCCTTGTGTTTGGAGCCTCAAGGAACAACATTCTTTGGACTGCCTCTCCCAGACCCATCTCGGATACTCATCACAGACTGCACCAAAGCTATCACTGGGGTGAGATTTATTGTTTGGACAAATATAATCCCATTCCTTCAAAAATAACACTTGTTACCAGGTTTCCCTGAGTTGTGGATAGGCTTCTGCTAAACATATGCCAACCCACCTGCATAATATTTTTCTTTCCTTTTCTAAATCATATGTTGTTTAAAGTGTGACACCTTCAAAACATTCTGTGTTTTTAAAATACAGTGCCCTAAAATTGTGTTTTATGGCCTGCAGAAAATATTTGGACACGTGTTTAAATGTTTATTTCATAAACAGTTTAACTAAGACTTAAGCCCTTAAATTTGCCATCCTGCATTTAAAATAAAGGTTTTTTTTTTTAATTTGCCATCCATATAAGCTAACTAAAAATATTTACAGTTTTTCCTTAGCCAAGTCATGCAATAATTGAATGTACCTCAAATTTTTAAAAAGGGGGGGAGGGGAGGGAGGGCCAGGGACTTGTATTCAGATTATGGATAATAAAGAATTAGTGATGATTTTTTTAAGGCAATGTAGTATTCTACAGCAGAGTTCAACTAGTATCAAGAACAGCCTGGCTAATAAAACCTACTGATCAATTATTGATTGGTGGTTGGGGGGGTGGGGTGTGTGTGTGTGTGTGTGTGTGTGTGTGTGTGTGTGTGTGTGTGTGTACGTATGTACTTTGCCCCATGAACTTTTTTTATCCTGTGACTTTTTCACTTACAACTAGTTTAAACTTGTAGTTTTCCTATGTCCAAAAATTCAATCAAAATGATGGTTTCAGTACTCTGTACTGTTTGGCTAATTCTACTGTCTTAATGCAGCTTGTTAGAGTTGGACTAAAAGTCAGTAATCGTACTTGATTGTACTGCTAAACTGGAGTATGGAGCTAGCCTCATTGAGGATGGAGGGCACTCTATCAGTCTGTAGCTGTCAGCTGTTTTGACATCTGGTTTCACACCTCTTGACATAGTACTATTTAAAAGACTTGGATCTTAATCCCTCTAAACAGATGTTGTACCTTTCTTTTCAGTGTGTCATAGTTGGCTATTGCAGAGAGTGCATTGTCCTAGCATTCCTAAACCTGGTCTGCTTTCTACAGCCGCTGGTCTAGAACCAGTGATTCTTTGTACAGTTTATCCTGATGTTCCTTGTGATGCAGTAGAGGCTACTTCGCTGTCCCTCTTCTTCTTTGGCCATTTTGTAAAGCCCATAATTATGAAGCAGTTGCTTAAGAAAGTTAACATATAAACATAGAATAGACTGACCAAGATGGTCTGCAATTTTTTTTTAAGTAGGTTATTTATATTGTATTTCTGAACCACTTGGCATAGAAATTCACAACACTTAATATTCATATTTTGAGTAAAGGAAGCTAAAATCGTGTCTGCTTTTTGGTACTACATGCATAGTGAAAATTAAGTTTTGTTTCCACTGAAGTAATTATTTTACATCTCAGAAGAAATTTTGCATGTTCTGTAGTTTTGTATTAAGTCAATCCATATGCACTATATCAAGTAAAAACAGGTGATTTACCCATTTACTTTAGTGTGCTAAAAAGTTCCCCCTTACAGCGTCAAGCTGGTATCTGTAGACTTAGAGTTGAACTACAGCACCTGAGTATACCCACGTAGTTCGCGCACTGCTCACCTTCTAGACGCAGGGGGCTCCGCGGAGAGGGAGGTGGGACAGTGTGGAAGCTGCAGGTGGGCCCTTTATTCATTGATTTCTTACTCCAAGTAGTTTTCAATCTGTACGTATGTATTTGATTTTTCTTTCCTGAAACTTTAACGGAGCTGCTGTTTTCTTCCATGCAATACTGTATACTCGATTGTGTATAGAAGCAGCTGGTGGGAGCGCCCTCCTGCATAAGCAATTGCAGTGTTTTGCATGCAGAATTTAAAAAATTTTAATTGTCCTGATTCTATTTTGTAAATGGAGAAACAATCATATCTTTCTACGCAGTATGGAGGAAGACAAGTGCTTTGTGCATTTTGATATATTTGAGTTCATTTTTTCCACAACGTAATACTTTTGACACAATTGGGTTTCTCATATTATCCTAGTTCATGTACCTCTGAATGCTGAATACTGTGTTTAAGTTTTGTGTTGCAAGAACAAATGGAATAAACTTGAATTGTGCTACAGCTAAAGTGTCAGCATTTCTCTCTCTGGTTACTGTCGCCTTTCACTTCCAGTCTTCTCTACAAATGTACCAGTACTTTTTAATCTGAGTTTTGCCCCCTGCACCCTCTTCTTGAAAAAGATAAGTGGTGAGAAAATAAGACCTATGAAAAATTGAGTTGAAATAGACTATACTACTTGGAATGTTTTTGTATCAATTTCCTGATACAAATTATGTTACTATAAATATTTACTTGCCCTCCTAGCTTAGTTGGAGCAGGGGTAGCAAGCCTGTTGCAGCATGTCAGGATCTTAATTGGGGCTAAAGCAAGCGGGGTGCGGTAGAATCCCCCTCCCTCCCCTTGAGGCTTATTACTGATTTTAAGTTGCATGTCCCTGGGAGTTCATATGCTGGTCCTGAGGTGCTCATCGGTAACCGAGGCTTCACTGACATCCAGGAAGGTGTATTTGTGTGTTCTCCAAACAGGTACATGCACATCTTCTGTGGGCAGGCCAAGTTGTTACTAGGCCTGAAAGTACTCAGATCTAAGTTACTTTACATTAATTTCCCAACTAAATGGTGTGTTTGGGGGAGGCGGGGAAATTAAGGTTTATTGTATGTGCTAGGAATTAAACATTGTGCTGAGAACTGTTTACCACGTTACTTTAGTTTTCACAATGTTAAAAGGAGACACAGAGTAAGAAGTCATCTTGCCCACAGCCAGCAAATAGCTCATGGACAGTAAAACTTTTGGTCCATCTGATTTTTCAAATTTTCACCCAGATAGTCAAAACCAGTGCTCACAAGTGCATCCTTGCAGAAAGCTACTTTAATCGACAGGAGACTGGAACCTCAGGACTTCTTTTTTTTAAACAGATCTCCATAAGTTAGTTATTTTACATAACTGGAATTTGACAACCTCTAACAAACGTCCCGTTTTCATCCTCTCCTAGCTCTTGGCAACTACCACTTTGTTCTCTGCGTTTGCTGATTATTTCAGATTTATTTCAGCTTCTCTGCGTAAATGAGATCACTCATGATTTGTCCTTGACTTAAAATGATTCCCTCAAGGCCCACGGTGTGTATGTCAAACGGTAGGATTTCCTCTTGCAAGGCTGGATGTACTGCATTTTCTTTATCCATTTGCTTAGAGCTGGGCACTCCAGCTGTTTCCAGATCACAGCTATTGGGAATTGATGCTGCAGTGAATATGGGAGTGCAGCTATCTCTCTGAGATCTAGATTTTCATTTTTTTGGCTATATACCAAAAAAATGGGGTTTCCAGGATCGAATGGTAATACTATTAGTATTTTGAGGAACCTCCACGCTGCTTTCCATAGTGACCACACCAATTTACATCCCCAGCAAAAAAGTACCTTGTTCTTTTTTAATATGTAGTTAATATTCAGTCTAACAGATCGGAGGTGATATCTTACGTGGTCTGGATTTGCATTTCCTTGGTTAGTGGCATTGAGAACCTTTCCATGTGCCTGTTGGTCATTTGTATGTTGTCATCAGAGAAATGCTGATTCAGTTCCTTGGACCACTTTTTAATCAAATTATATAGTTTTCTGTTTATTTTACTGTTGAATTACAGGAGTTCCTTAGATATTTTGGGTATTAACCCCTTTTAAAAAAAAAAATGTTAGAGGTCAGAGGAAGGAGAGATAAGACAGCAATTAACAGAGCCAAGATACTAGATACCCAGAGAATACAGCCACAAGAGACCTGGGCCATTTCAGCCCATAATGTAACGGAGGGAGCGAGAGGCATCAAGAAGGTTAAGTCTCGGGGCCTCCCCAGTGGCGCAGCGGTTAAGCGCTGCGCTGTGGAGCTGGCGGCAGCGGCGAAGCAAGTTCGACGCCCGGCCAGGGAGATTCCCACATGGCATGGCAGACCTCTCCTGCCTCGCCCGCTGCTCCCCTCAGCAGTGTATTTCCGATCTGCCTGTTCTGCTCCCCGCTCTGGCTCTGGTGAACCCTCTCACCGCCCCACGCCTCTGGCCTGTACCCCAGCTTGTATGTATAAATAAAAAATAAATCTTTAAAAAAAAAAAAGGTCAAGTCTCTACCTCTTGACCTTCATTCAATAAATACCTATGGCGTGTCCAAAGATGTGGCAGGCACTGCAGATGTAACAGTAAATACTATGACTTGACCCCTGCCCAAATTAGGTTTACATCCTAAGGAGAGAAAACAACAAAGTCCCCTAACTAAAGTCATTTCAAGTTCCGGTGCGTGCTGGAAAGCCAGCGGACCGGAGCAACACAGCAGGTGCCTCTGCGGTGGGTGTTCGTGCACTTGAGAGAACATTCAGCCTCCCAAAGCTAAGCTCTGTGGTGGACGCCCATATTTCCGTGTAGGAGGTGGTGTAACATCTCAGCCAAGACAGGAGGGGAGTGGCAGTGTGGGAGACCAGAGTGGGTGCTGAGCAGGCCCTGCTCACCCGGCGCCCGCTAAGGACCCTGCCTGAAGGGCGGGCAATGCTAGGAGCTCTGGCTCTGCATCCCCAGGCTCATAAATTGAGGAGCCTCAGGTCCCCACCCTCGGTTCTGCTCCAGAGGTCTCTAACTAGATTGCCCCAGTGGGACCATACAGAGGACTCGCCTGGCTCTCTGTAGGGAGCTAATAGTGCTCCCAGGTCCAGGGAGAGGACCAGCACCTCAGTTGCTTAGAAAACTGGAACGCGATCCCCCAAGCTTCATCACTCAAAGAGAATATTTTCTAGTATCTGTTCTCCACAGTAAGTGCAGAGGCACTGAAGATTTCATTTTTTTCTTCCTCATTTTCTTTTTGACTGTACCATTAACATAAATTCTACAGTTCATCCCACTTCAGTAGCTGGGATGTTTTAAATTTTATTTCAAGTTAACTTTAGCAACTCTTTTCATGATAATCAATAAAAAGCCCAATTAAAACCTGAACATCTGCCACCCAGTTGCCACAGGCAACTACCACTGAGTCGGGAAGTGCTGGTGGTTAGATGATGCAGGGCTGAAAAGGGAGTTCGCAGAGTAACCAAACCAAACACACAGATTTGGATTGTATGACCCAACTGGATTCTCTTTTTTAAAGTTTAAACTCCATTTTGAAGATTAAAAGTAAGTGACTTTGAAAAGGAAGTATTACTGATTAAGTATTTGGGATTTTTTTATATATAATTTTTTTGGTCCAGAACATCTTGATTAAATTTATCTCCATTTTCCTGAGGCAGTCACTATTTTATTGTGTGTTAACTGTATGACTTAAGATACCTGCTAAATTATGGTATGTTGAAAAGATGAGAAGTATCTTTGTTTCTTATTATTTTTGTCTTACCACAGTTATTTATTTGCGTTAAAGATTACCTGTGTTTCCTGACATACTTCAGGAAAGAACTGTTTAGAGCTTTGTTATGTCATGAATCAGCTTGACCACTTTTTGTGCCAAAAATCACATCTCTTCTTTTGGCCCCACTCTCTCTCCCTTTGAAATTGTTTTCTCCTTGTTAAGGAGAAATATGTGCTTTCCTCAGCCTGTGGGCTAAATAGGTCAAAGGGGAGGGCGTGGGAGTAGATTCCAAACACAGGATGAAGGACATGAGGGCGGACCAAGAAGCCCCCTGGAAAAGGGGTTCCTTTTCCTTCATCCTGTTACCTTCTCTATATGTTGAGGGACATCTGTTCTTAGCTCACAGATGAACTTGCCTCCTGGACAAGCTTGTCCAGATTTCTGTGCTCACAGCTGAGATAAACGAACAGCTGTCCCAGCAACCCAAGAACACTTCTGACCACAGTAACCAAGTGCCTTGTCTCTGTAAGTCCATCCAGGGAAAACTGAATTAAAAGGTCTTCAGGATGAAGGCCCATCAACGCTGCTCTTCCCCTGCTGATGCCCAATGGGTCTAAGTAAGTTCGATTAACACTTTGTGTGCCGGTGCCCTTTAAATTTACCAGCCCTTGGGGCCGGCCATTTTCTGTGCCACCGCATGAATGGTATAAGCATTCAATAAAACACACACAACTCCTGAACTACTGGATATTAAAAAAACTGTAATATCTCTCATAAAACACCTTACACTTTCACCAAAACAATGTGTAAAGCTTCTAGACTGAG
>PVIJ01021418.1:0-18545 GCA_004024925.1 Scalopus aquaticus | reverse complement strand
GAATTGCCATAATAAAAAAAATAATAGAATTAAATGAAAAGAACAAAGAACTGAGGAATATAAATGAAGAACTGAAAAACGAGAATGAATCCATAAAGAAGAAAATGAAGGAAATGGAGGATTTACAAACATTAGTAGAGAGCCATAAAAGTAGATTAAAACACATGGAGGAAAGAATAAGCACTCTGGAAGATAAAGACACTGAAAGAACCAAGACAGAAAAGGAAAAAGAAAAAAAAAGAAAAACAAAGGAAGAAGAATCTGACCCTGGCTCTCAATCTTTCACCTTGGGAAATGTTCCCATGACCTGGCAGCTGAGTTACTCCTCTCCATGGCTTCAGGGTTAACATCTCTTGTAACACACACACACACACACACACACACACACACACACACACACACACACACACACACTAATTTAAATCATTTACACACACACACTAATTTAAATCATTTACACACACACACACACACACTAATTTAAATAATTTCCAGATAGACAAAGACACGGGTGGGCTTTAGTCCAGGACTCTTCAGATGTGCTGTGCACACTAAGTAAGCGATGTGTTCCAGTCTCAATTACTTTAGGTTTACACAACGTGGGCCCAACTGACCTGAGAATTTCTTTACTTGGCACCTTTGAGAAATAAATGGTTTTGTGCTTTTGGAACCAAATGGGTATCTGTTGGTCTATCTGTCTGATTATACTCAATTTATTCACTCAAAAAGAACACTAAGCTCCACATAGAGGGAGTTTAATTAAATGTCTATTAAATGTTATGAAATCCTGTATCTAGAATCTTGACTTCATTATTAACAGTAATAGAGCAAAATAAACTTTCAAAAGTTTTATTGAAAAGGTATTCATCCACATAGTACACTTTTCAAAAGTTATGAAAGGATATACAGCTGTCTTCTTCCCAATTCTATTTCCCCAGCCACCCACTTCCCCTGCCCTTTCCTGGAGATAACCAGGGTCCCCAGCTTCTCATGAATCTGTCCAGAGATAGTTTATGCAAATACACTCAATTACATACTTACCATTTGTTCTCCTTTTTATGTACAAATGGTAGTATATTATACTCACTGTCCTGCATCTTGTTTTCTCATCTAATGTATGTTGGAGATCATCCCACATCACTACACAAATGGTGCCCAGATTATATTTTTACTCCTTTTGTCTACACAGGAGTTTGTTGTATGAATGTACCAGGATTTTGGGAACCAGTCCCCTGGTTTGTCTTCCGGACAGCTTCCAATCTTTTGTTTTCACAAACATGTTCATTAATTTGCACACGCATGAGAATATACATTCCTCACGTGCAATGGCTGGCTCAAAAGCCATATATTTGTGGTTTTGATTACTTTGGAATCATTCCTCTTTGAATAAGAGTTTTCCCTGGACTTGCTGTTTGCAAGAGGTTCACGTGGGGGAAGAAATTGGGGCCACGTTCTAGGCAGATTAGAGTGTTACTTGCAACTGGGATTTTCCCTTCCCATTTGGTAGTTTTTCCAGACTTGATTCTCCAGAGTCAGTAAATAGGGGCAGCTGTAGGGTTCTTCACAAGGAACATTCCTTTCACTTGTCCCAGCCCCCATCAATTCAATTGCCCCTTCCACGACTACAGACTACCTCTGCAAATATGGCTTGTATGAGCGATTCTTTGTTGAGGGCCTGACACATCTCTCGTCAGACCAAATGGGTCTATGACACGTCTTACCTCCCACCTGCCCATGCCCTCTGTCGCGGCTGCTATGTATACATGTGGCCTTGCATCTGAACCTCGGCTAAGAGTCCTCACCAGGGCTGTCTCACATCTGCAGCCTTCAGTGATCCGTGCTCTCCTGCACTGGTGCTTGATTTCCTCTGCCTCTCATCAGGGTTTCAGTGAGCTCAGTTTTGTCATATACTGTAGCTTTTGGGTAAATACTGAGAAAAAAAAACCAAAAAGGCTGACTTTACTCCCCATATTTAAACCAGAAGTCAGAGCACACTTTTAAAGTGTTAATTGACAAAACTTTCCTTCAGTGTACATAGCAGGCACTGTTGATTTACTCTCTAATGTGTGATGAGTTTTGACTTCCGGCTGTAGCCTTTTCCATGGGCTTTCTTTCCTGAATGTGTTCGCTGATGCACAATAAGGTTTGATTTTTGGGTAAAAGCTTTCCCGCATTCTGTACATTTATAGGGCTTCTCTCCAGTATGAGTTCTTTGATGTACAGTGAATGTTGATTTTTCTCTGAAGGCTTTGCCACACTCAGTGCATGCATAGGGTTTCTCTCCCGTGTGTGTTCTTTGATGTATTATGAGTTGGGATTTCTGGCTAAAAGCTTTCCAACATACGGGACATTCATAGGGTTTCTCTCCTGTATGAATTCTCTGATGTATAATGAGCTTTGACTTTTCTCTGAAGGCTTTGCCACATTCATTACACTTATAGGGTTTTTCTTCTGTATGAGTTCTTTGATGTATAATGAGATACGATTTCTGGGAAAATGCTTTTTCACATTCATTGCATTCATAGGGCTTCTCTCCTGTATGACCTCTCTGGTGCAGCATGAGATAGGATTTCTGAGAGAATGCTTTCTCACATTCATTACATTCAAAGGGTTTCTCTCCTGAATGAGTTCTCTGATGTACACCAAGGTTTGACTTTTGAGTAAAGGTTTTTCCACAAACATCACATTCATAGGGTTTCTCTCCTGTATGAGTTCTCTGATGCACAATGAGGGTTGACTTCTCATTGAAAGACTTCCCGCATTCGGTACATTTGTGAGGTTTCTCTCCTGTGTGAGTTCTTTGATGTATAATGAGAGTTGACTTATCACTGAAAGTTTTCTTACACTCATTACATTCATGAGGTTTTTTCCCTGTATGAGTACTATGATGTATAATTAGATCAAGCTTCTGTATAAAAGATTCCCCACATTTAGTGCATTCATAGGTTTTCTCACCTGTATGGGTTTTCTGATGGACAATGAGGTTTGACTTCTGAGTGAAGGCCTTTCCACATTCATTACATTCATAAGGTTTCTCTCCTGTATGAGTCCTGTAATGTATTATGACAGTTGACTTTTCTCTGAAGGCTTTTCCACATTCAGGACACTCAAAGGGTCGCTCACCTGTGTGAGTTCTCAGGTGTATAATGAGCTGAGATTTTTGGCTGAAGGCTTTTCCACATTCAGTACATCCAAACGGTTTCTCTCCCGTATGAGTTCTCCAATGTACAATGAGGTGTGACTTCTTGCTGAAGGTTTTCCTACATGTAGTACATTCAAAAGGTTTCTCTCCGTTTTTAATTCTCTGATGTAGACTGAGACCTTTCTTTCGCTTGAGTGATTTCCCACATTCTCGATATCCATAGGGTTTCACTCCAGGATTTGTTTTCTCATACTCAGTATGGAAGAATAATTTTGCACATCCACTATCGTATTTCTTTCCTGCAGAGCTTCTACCAAATAAGTCTAAATTATCTACCATATTATTTCCAAATGATTCATATTTGTGGGGTCTTTGTATGGAAGCAATAAGGTTTGTATTCAGATGAAGTGTGTTCCCAAATTCATTATACTCATAGCCACTCTTGGTGGAGGTAATTATTTTCTTGTCTGGGAATCCAACTTGCATCAACACATATTTATCTTCATCATTCTGGTGCTGTCTCTCAATCTGTTCAACTTGGCAGGGTTCTTCTAGAAAAAAGTACAATAAGTCATCTTTATACAGTTTGACATTATGAAATGCACCTTCTTTAGAAATGTCCTGTCGTATAAAACCTGATACCACTATCTCGTTTTATCAGAGTTCCTGGAGAGAGAATCTTGGTTATAAAACACCGTTCTTTTACCAAACTTCTGTTAGCCTTCTGTGCACAATTTTTTCCTCACATTTCAATCAATTCTGGGGATCTTACCCCCATTTATGTTCATTTATCATATGAACACTTAACTGTGCCTAACTTCGACCTAGATAGAATGTAACAGTGTAATTCGTAGACTCAAATCTTATAACCCTGAATCCACATTCTGACTGAAATGAGAGAAGGATCTAGAATAATTACTCTAACAAAAACAAAGAAAAACATAGATTTTTGCCCAATCTGGATTCACCTATGTATCCATCCAAGCTTGCATTCATGGTTATGAACACCATCTTCTGCCCTAGTATACACTATTTCCACTAAAAACTGTGTGCTAATAACTCGAAAACTTTCTTCATGTTGTCACCCACACAGCTCTATCCATATTTTGCTATATTCAGAATCTAGTTAACTTTCAAGAAGTGGTGCAGTCTTTTCAAGAAAGCTACTCTGATCTTCCTATATAACTGTCATTAACTTCTAAAGTAGTCAGTCATCTGTGCTACTCATTTAGACAGAATCATAAAACTTGTATTTCATATACCATATTTCAATTGCAAGATGCATGATATTCATATTTTAACATCTGTGCCAATCCAGATGCACCCTACATTCAATACCATGTCATTAATTGGTGGCAACTTGTCTTGCTGGTGACACTTAAGACACTTGTAACAGTGTCTTAAAATGGATGGTTGTTTGAAGTCAATAAAATTTGGTAAGTTTTTAGCATAAAAACTGAGTTTTTTTATTTCTATAATTTTTAAAATGAGTAACATTGGTATACAACACTGTGTAAGATTCAGAAATCATATGCTGAGTTTTTATCATTTTTGTCGTTCATTTTTCTTCTCACCTTTTCCTAAAATTTTATATGAGAATTTTCAAACACAGAGAAAATTTGAAAGAAGAGTACAATAACTATTCATATTGCCACTTAAATTTAATAATGATATTTATGATAGTAATACTGAATTTTAAAATGGCTTGTGCAGCTGTGGTTTCTCCTTCTAAGACATCCTTTCTTTCAATAGCAAAACACTAGTTCTTCAACCATGAGTGAACATCAGAATCACAGGAGAAGCTTTCACAAAATGCATTTGATGGGAACCAAGCCCTACCAAGGAGCTACTGAATTTGCACCCGTGGAAGTGGGAAGAAGCAGCATAGCACAGGAGGCTCTGGACATGAGCTCTCTTGCCTAGGATCAAATCCTGGCTTAGCCTTTCAATTGCTCTGGAATCTCAGGCATGTTATCTACTACTACCTGTATTTTACTTACCCACCTGGCAAACAGGAATTGTAACAGTGCCCACCGTATATATGACAGGATTAAAGTAATTTAATTTAAATTACTTACAACAGGGCATACCTAGCACATAGAAGTACATTCAAGTATTTACTAAAACAACTACTTCTATGGTTTTAAAGTGTTAACACATTATTATAAAAATAAAGACTATTTTGATGTATTTAACATGTTCTTGTAAAGTGAAAAAAGGTGACTAATAGTATACGTCATAGGCTACCATTTTTCTAAGGAAGAAAACAAATGCATAAAAGTTTGTGTGTGTGTGTGTGTGTGTGTGTGTGTGTATCATATTGTATAAAACAATGGAAGGGATAAACTTTTAACTTTAACAAATGGTTACCTATGGGGAGAAGAACGGTTACCTATAGGGATAGAGAGGGAAAGAAGCTGGACTTCTTTGAATATATCTACGTTCTCTAGATTTGATTTTGAATCCAAGTAAGTATTTTTAAAATATTTTATCATAAAGCAAAATTGAATATAAAAGGATTTCTTAATAATAATAAATACCCTGGAATTTCCTAACAATGATGTTGAAAAGTCTTGATTCTCAATGGTACCAGCATGACTACCTCCATGGATTCAATCCACTGTACATATTCAGCAGTCCCAGAATACTAACAATACTACCATCACTTGTAATATCAATAAAGTAAAACCTTTCTAGTCAAGAATTTGATTTGGAAATATCAGTTTGAATACATTATATATTTTCTTAAAAATCTTTTATTCTACATAATTCTTATCTATGTCAAATGAAAAGGCCTAGAAACAATTCTCTAACATCCACAGTATGGTCTCAAAATATTATTTATCACTGAAAAGCACGAGGGCTCCTTGGAGAAATGGCTGATTCCATATCAGAGATGGGAAATAAATAAATGAACTTGGAACGTCTTGTAACATCCAAAAGCAGGAAGCTACCAAATACTCAGGAGTTAATTTGAAGGGGTTTCCACTGGCCAGAGGTGGAGCAATTTGATTCATAATAAGGAAAAGGCAATAGTCTAAGACACAAGTGTTTTAAATCTGTAAGTCCATGAATGATACTCAAAAAAAGGACTTATTAGTCACTTTTGCTATAAAACCAATTCATTACTTAGAAAACTGGTACATAAATAGAAAAACACATGTAACTCATATGTATACTAAACACCTAATGTGTACAGTATGTAACTCACATGTAACTAATATCTAACCAATTTTCAAGAAAAATAGGGACAGAGGGATATGTTAAATAACACCATGGGAACTCAGCAGCAAAACTCAGAACATGGGAAACTAAAGGACAAATAACTCAGCTACTTGAAAAGAAATATAAGGAGAAAAAGAAAGATGGAAGGGAATCATCTGGAGATAAGAACCCAAGGAGCTGTAAGCATGTTCAGCATTTCTACATATCATTGCCCACTAAAAGAGATCAGAGATCTCTTCAGAAATTGCTTATTCCAGGTCTGAAATAGGGAAGGTAGTATGAAAACATATATTTGTGATAGAAAGTGCTCAATGACTGATGGGGACATGTCAAAAGAATCAGCCTAAAGGGACATCTACTAATTCAACTGAGCAATTTGAAAATCACAATGAATAATGACAGGAGACAGTAAGGATATATAACACACTGAAAAATAAAAATTATGAGTCCATACTGATACCATAATTAGTTGAAATGGGGTTCTTTACAGAAGGGTGCCAACTTAGAGAAGGAATGACAGAAAATTCATCATTTTTTCAACCACCGTTAATAACGGGTTCAGGCAAGACTCATCAGTGAATGTCAAAAACTAGTGGGTAAAGTTTTTGAGAAACAGTATTTCTACACAGTTTGGCAGTCACACAAAATGTAAAACATACAATCATCACATGCTCCAACAGTTCTACTCTTAGGTATTCCAATGAAAAAATATATCACCACAACAACTTTTACACACTGTTCATAGCAGCATTATCTACAATAGCCAAAAGATGGAAATAACCTAACTGTCCATTAATAGGTGATAGATAAAATGTGATCCACCCATACAATGGAGTATCATGCTGCCATAAAAAGGAATGAAATACAGACACATGCTACAATATGGATGAATCCTGAAAACATTATGCCAAGAAAAAGAAACCAGATACAAAAGATAACATTTTATATGTTTCCATATAATTTAAATGTCCAGAATAGGTAAAAACATAAATATAGAAAGTAGGTTAGTGGTTGCCAAGGACTTGGGGGAAGGAGGGAATGGAGTGTGACTGATAAAGAATGGGGGATTCTTTTGGGGGTGATAAAAATATTCTAGAATTAGAGAGAGGTGATGATTGCATTACTCTGTAAATATACCAAATATCACTGAATTTACATACTTTAGAAAGAGTGGTCTAGAAAATGTTACATCTCAAAGCTATTTTTTAAATCAAATTTTATTGATTTACCAATGGTTTGCAATACTATATAATTTTAGGAGAATGGCTTCACACCTCAATATTAAAGCTATTTTTAAAAAGAGATAATCAAGATGGTTTAGGAGAGCAAATCTGATAGAAATATCTAAGCTGTTCTCCATGATTGGTATTTCTGGATCATAGATTGTTCATGTTTTCAACTTTTCTAGAGAAACTTACACTGTGGTTGTACCAAGAACACTTGTACATGTACTGTGAGAAAAGTCCCACTGCTGCCTGTCTGCACATGTCAGAGTTTTTCACCTTTGTATAACTGGTGGGTGATTTTAATCTGCATTTCTCTAGTCATTAATAAAGTTGAGCAAAAAAAGAAACATCCAGCTGACTGGAATCAGGTAATCCAATCTGGAACCAGAGCACTGACACCTACGCTGTGACTCATGTGGGCCGGGCTTCAGATGAGACAGTGAGAAGTTAGAATGGTAACAGTGGCAAGGCTTGGGGGGTAGGGGCTGGCTTTTCCAAGACACTTACATATAGGGAAGTGAACAGGAATTTGTGGGTAAGCACTGACTGAAGGAGAGTGGGGAGTGGGAGAGTCTGACGTCTGAGGTGTTCATGTGCCTATCCGCCACCGATCTCAAAGAGCCAAAACATTTCCCAAGATACTCCTGAAAGACCTTCAGAGATCCTCACTCCTGACAAGCTGGGAGCTCATGTTCTCATAGTCACTGTCAATCCCACTTACCTGGAAAGCTCCAAATTGGGATCTTTCCTTCTGTTGGGCATGGTTCTTCCACCTCTAAATTGAGGATGATGTCTGGTTTGGTAACCTGCTGCCCTGCTAATAAGAAATGACAGTGAAACCTCCTTGGTCTTCAGAGCATTTGAGAAAGAGAAAGGTAGAGTTTGGGTCAGCATGGTGGACCTATTGTTTAATAATAGTAAAGCCAATTATAAAAATAAAGACTCACCTGGGTTTTGAGTCACAAACACCTTGTCAAGAGAGCAAAGGGGGAAAAGGAATTTTGTTTCCTGCAACTCAGTGTAAACTTTTCAAGTAGTTCAAAGGCCTTACAAGTTTCAAAACCGACAAAGGAAAGGCTCTCTACTGGACACAATAATCAAACAGCAAAATTATTTGAGAAAGCCACTCTTACCCACAGAGACCAGGTTGCTATAGGTCTCCAGCATCACGTCTCTGTACAGAGTCCTCTGTGGAGGGTTCAGGTACTGCCACTCTTCCTGGGTGAAATCCACAGCCACGTCCTCAAAAGTCACCAGTCCCTGCAATTGTACATTCCTTTATTCTAAAATGCCAGCGACCAGGTGATGAGGATGTAATATAGGGAAGCTTCTGATTGGGTTCCCTGTTCATTATGATGACTTAATACAGGAAAAAGTTTTCAATTAAGTGATAGAGCATGTAAGGCAATGTGATATTAACACAATGATAGGCAAATAATTTAAAAAAATTAAAAAGAATCCAAGTATGTATGGACACCCGAGTTATGACAAAGTTGTTACTGGAAAGTAGTAGGGAGAGAATGATCTTTTCAAACAAATATGGATGGGTTACTGGCTATTTATATGGGGGTGGGGTGGGGGTGAAAATAGCATTTAACCCCTAAACTCTTATCATACACAAAAATCAGTGACAGGTAAATTATAAATCTAATGTGCAGGGTAATCCAGTAAAGTGTCTAGAAAATACTATAGGAAAATGTTTTCATAGGCTTGGGATAGGGAAAGAATTCTAAAACAAGACATGAAAAGCACTACTCATAAAGGAAAAGATCTATAAAAGTTACAAGATTTAAAATACAACAGTGAAAAGGCGAGCTATAGAAGGGAAGATGAGATTATCTGCAACATGCATAAGTGATAAAGGAATCTCCTCTAGAGTATATGTAACAATCCCTACAAATCAATAAGAAATATAAACAACAGAAAAACAGACAAGAGATGTGACTAGGTATTTCACTGAAAAGAAAAATTACCTATGAACATAACAAAATGTTCTTACCTCATTAGCACTCAGGTAAACTGGAATGTACTCAACCTTATTAGCACTTAAATGAAAATTTAAGCCACCACTAGGCACCGCCAGAAAGGTTATAATTAAGCAGACTAAAATCCCCTAAGACTGTGTTGAAATGGAAACACACATATACTGTTTGTACAAATGTAAACTCGTATAACTGCTTGGGGAAACAGTTTGACATTATTTACTAGTATTAATGACTTGCATATACTGTGACCCGGCAATTCTTCTCCTTAGAGAAAAATCAGGCACATGTGACTTAGAAAACAAGTACAGGGATATTCATAGCAGCAGTATTTCTGCTATTAGATTGTGGAAGATTCCAAAAGTCCCTCAAAAAAACAATGGGCAAATTGTGGCACATTCAATGTAATACTGTGTGGTAGCGAAAATGAATGAACTAAATATTCAACATCAATAAATCTCCCAGATGTACTGATAAGCAAAGAATCCAGACACAAAAGAGTACATACTGCATGATTCTACTGACATATAGTAAGAAAACTGCAAAGCCAATTCATGATGTTAGAAGTCAGTAGAGTGATTACCTTTGGGGGTGGCACGGCCTGGGAGAGGGCATGAGGAGGGATTCAGAGGTTCTGATTATGTTCTCATCTTGACCTGTGGGGCAGCTACATAGTGTGTTCACTTTGTGATAATTCATTGGACTGTATACATAAACTACACTGCATGGAAAGCTATAATTATGTGTACTTTCTATCTTTATACTTGAAAATTATTGACAAAAGTGCTAAGGCAATTTAATGAAAATGGGAGTTCTTATTTCAGCAATGGTGTTGGAAAAACTGGATAACTATATGCAAAAAATAATTTCAATTTATACCTCCACATATATAAAAATTAACACAAAATGGATCACAGATCTAAATGTATAATCCAAACCTTTAAATTTCTAGAAGATGTAAGAGAAAACATTTTTAAGCTTAGGTTAGCTACATACTTCTTAGATGTCACACCAAATTCAAAAGACACTGCTAAGAAAACAGAAAGTCACAAAAAGGGGAGAAAATATTTGAAAATCACATATCTGGCAAAGAGATGTGTTGAAACTATATAAAGAACTCTCAAAACTGGAAACAGGCAAAGGAGAGATACTTCACCAAAGAAGATACACAAATGATTAAATAAACACATACAAAGATGCTCGACACCTTTAGTTATAAGGAAATTGCAAATTAAAATCACAATGACATACCACAGCACAGACTATAAGATGGGAAGAAGCCCTAACAATATCAAGTGGTGAAACTTTCACATTTTACAGGAGGGGATGCAAAATGGCACAGCCACTTTGGAAAACACTTTTCTAGTTCCTAATGAAGAGAAGCCTCTATTCTAACATGACCCTGCAATCTCACTCATGGGTATATTTACTCTAGTGGAATGAAAATTTATGTAAACCCAAAAACCTGTACATGAATATTTATATAGCAGCTATATATGTGATCACCAAAATCTGGAAACAACCAAAGTGGTTTTCAATTGGTGAATGGATAAGCAAGCTGGAATTCATACAATATAATAGCATGCAGCGATAAAAATCAAAGAATGATATAACAACAACACCGGTGAATCTCAAATGCATTATGTTAAGTGAAATAGCCAGACTCAAAAGTGAGTAAATGTCTCCATTTACATAAGATTATGGGAAAGGCAACACTTTAGAGGCCAAAAATTATATCAGTGATTACCAGGGGCTAGGGAGCAGCAAGGGTTAACTACAAAGGAAATACTGGGAGGCAACAGAACTAGTCTATATTACCATGTGAGGCAGTTACATAACTATATGAGTTTGTCAAAGACTTGCAGAACTGTACGATAAAGAAGGTCAATTTTACTGTATAGCAATTAGAATTTAAATTTTTAATCAAAGAAAATCAAAGCACTCCCAGGTAATCTAGAATAAGTATATCTGTGTAAATCCAAATCTCTCCACACACTAAAAGGCTAGAGAGAACAACATGGAGAACAAATAAAACCACACATAACCCATATCTTCCATTCTATAATAGAAAACAGAGACTACTACAAACTCCAGTTGCCTACAAGTAACAAAAAATGCCCAACTGCAGTTAAGCTGTCTTTCAAACTACTGTCATGACCTACATACTCCTTTCTGGAGTAGAACAGGTCTGAAAAAATATTAAAGAGAAGAAGGGAGGAGAGAGCCTAAGGATGAGGTGAAAATATGCTTAGAACAAAAACAACCTACCATAAGCCTGAAAAACAAAGCACCTGCTATAGGAAAGGTGGCAGTCACAAAATAACATCACTTCTGAGGGAGAAGAGGGTAAAAAGAAACAAGACTTAATACCTTTAAACTCCTAGGGAAAAAAGATAGGGAAGAAACTAATCAACACTGATATGGGCAATGATTTTTTTGGATATGATGCCAAAAATAGAAACAACAAAAGCAAAATCAACAAATGGAATTACATCAAACTCAAAAGTTTCTGTGCAAGAAAAGAATTAACCAAACGAAAAGACAGCCTACAGAATACATATGAAAAACTTATGGAACTTAAAAACAAAAAAAATTTGTTATAATCATGGAGAGAATACATTTTTCCAAAGAGGACATCAAAATGGCAAACAGGCACATGAAAAGATGCTAAATGATCACTAATCATCAGGGAACTGCAAATCAAAATCACAATGAGATAACTTCAAACATATCAGAATGGCTGTCATCAAGAAGACAAGCAGCAACAGTCACTGGAAAGGATATGGGGAGAAGGGAACACTTACATAGTGGTGATGGGAATGTAAATTAGTCCAACCACTTTGGAAAACAATATGGAAGTTCCCCAAAGGAATAAAATTATATCTACCATATGATCCAGCAATTCCACTTCTGGGTATGTGCCTAAAGGAAATTACGACAGGATTTTAACATAAATGTAAATGTAAAGAACTAAAGTCATGCAAAGTACTAGTAGAAAATAGGGGGTAAATTATAATCTGACTGTAGGGAAAGCCTTTCTAACAATGACTACAAAATCCAGATGTAAAGAAGATTAATAAATGCATCCACAAAAATAAAAAAATACTTGCAAGTCCTAAGACAAATGACCAAAAAATCTAAAAAAAAAATGGGGAAAAGCTGTTGCTAACATATATCAGAGATAAAGGGTTAAAATCTTTAACATATACAGAACTCCTAAAAATCAAGGGGAAAAAAACCAAATACATAATAGGGAATAAACATAACTCTCAAGATATAAAAATGCCTCTTAAAGATATGAAATGATATTTTTCAACAATGTCAATTAAAACAACAGATTACTAACAGATTGGGAAAAAATTAAAAGCCTGACAACATACTCTGTTGATGCAGCTATAGAGAAATAGGTACTATGAGACATCATTGATGGGTATAGAAAATAGTAAAACCTTATAGAAGGAAATTTTGCAACATCTAACAAAACTACAAGTGTATTTATCCTTTAACCTAGCAATGCCACTTGAAGGAATTTATATAGAAAACATACCTGCACAAAAAGGAACATGATAACACAAAATATTTCAAGCAGTACTGTTCTTAATTGCAAAACAATGGAAACAACCAAAATTCTCACATACATAGGAGAATGGTTCAATAAGCTGGTACAACCATCACCAGAATACTATGCAGCTATAAAAATAAGTGAGAACAACATCTGCAAATTTTCCCCACCCCTACCCCCTCAATATCTGCAAACTTACATAAAGCAATTTCTGGGATATAATGTTAAGGAAATAAAGTGCAAAATAGTCTATTAAAAAGTATACTACCTTTTGTATAATAAGAGGAAATTAAAAAAATACATTTATCTGCTTATTTTTAAACTGATAAGAACAGATACTACTTTGATGTTAGCCAAAAGGCTGAGAAGCGATTATGTGCTTGTTTTTAAAAAGAAAACTACCATAGGCATAAATCAGAAAGAACAAGATTGGTTATCTCCAAGGTAAGAATGTGGTAGAAGGTCCAGAGGAGAGGTGACAATTTTGTGTACATATTTTTGTAGTTTTTTCTCTTCACAGTAACATTTTACATATAAATAAAATCAACAAAAATGGAAAAGGAAATCTAAAATGGTATATAAACAAAAAGAAAAAGGAAAACTAGCAAGGAACTTCTAAACAAATTTTGATTGCACATCCTCAGTCTAAAGATTACAGGCCACAAACAAATTATGTAGAGTCATGTATCACTTAACATTCTGGTCAACAATGGGCCACACACAGGATACTGTTCCAAAAGCTAGACCATAGTGTGTGGTAGACTGTACCACCTAGGTTTGTGCAGTCTATGAAATCTGCACAACGCTGAAGTTGCCCAAGCTTGCATTTCTCAGACTATATCACTGTTAGTGATGCATGACTGCGCCATACTCAGCAGGTTGGTTTTTTACAGTTGTGGGTACACAGATTCTGATTCTAGTTTTTTTTTAATAGTGTAAGACTGAGCAAATGAGTAAAGATATTGATGCCAGGAGCCAGTGATCTCATTGTTGAAGAAGGGAAATGCAAATATGAAATGAGGGAAGCCTAGGAAGATTCCTAGATACTATATGAATTCAAGCCATTTATATCTGCACACACAAGCACAGAGTTCTACTCACTGAAAGAACTAGAAGTAATGAAGCCCCGGCAGCAATGAGCCTATCTAGATTTTGGTTTCTACGTATCATTATCCAAAAACAGGAACCACTAACAGGTCTCTTTGGAGAAATGGCTGATTCCAGGCCTGGAGCAGGAAAGCAAAAGATGAGAGCTGGAACATCTTGCTGTGTCAGAAAGTAAGAAGAGCTCAGAAAATCAGCTTAAAGGGGTTCCCACTGCCCAACTCAGCAACAACTGAGCAAGGAAATAAAAAATGACAGTAACAGATAATTTACTGGATAAAATAAATACTTGTATTACTTATATAAATAAGTAAATAAATAAAGAAGAGGAAGTCCCACCACCTAATCCTATCACTCTGGGCATTAGGATTCCAACATGTGTATTTTGGGGGGAAAGAACAGTCAGACCATAGCAAAAGTCAACAGACAAATAAACCATAGATTACATAATGGCAATGAATATTGGAACTGAAATTTAAAAAACACCACCATTTAAAATAGCTTTAAAAATGAAACACATATAAATCTTACAAAACATGTTATTATAGTGTATCCCCCCCAAATTCATAAGTTGAAGTCCTAATCTACCAAGGTGACGGTATTTGTAGATAGGGCCTTTAAGAAGGTAATTAAGATTAAATGAGGTCATAAAATTGGAGCCTTGATTTGATAGGATTGGAAGAAGTAGAACCACAGAGCTCCTTTTCTCCCTCTGCACTTGCACAGAGAAAGGGCGATGTGAGGACATGGTGAGAGAGTGGCCAGAAAGGAAGGCCTTACAAGAAACCAACTTGACAGCATGGTAATCTCGAATTTCTAACCTCCAGAATTGTAATAAAATAGATCTCTGTTGTTTAAGTCAATGTCTGTGGCATTCTGTTATGGAAGCCCAAACAAGCTAATATACACGTGTAAGATTTGTATGCTGGAAATTACAAAATGTTGATGAAATAAATCTAAGAAGATCTAAATAAAAGGAGAGATACACTGTGTTCATCATTGGAAGCCACAATACAATTCTCCTCCAAACTGACCTATAGATTTAATTCAATTCCTATCAAAATTCTAGCAAAACAATTTGCATATATGTAAATAAGAGTGTTCTAAATTTTAATTTAAAGATTAAGACTAGTCAAACAATCTTGAAAAAGTAGAATAAAGTTGGAGAAACTACACTTGACTTTAAGATTTATATGTAAGTATAAAGCTATAATGAAAATAGTGTGGTACTGGCAGAGTTAGACACTGTTTTATTCAACTCAATTCTGCCACTCTCTACCCAGAAATAGCATCAGATTCCACAGGGAAAGGGCTCAGTATCCCAAGAGTGCCCTCCGCATCAGACATCAACAGCAAGCCCAGGCTGTTACTGATGCTTCTGAGTAACTGGCTACAGACTGGAGGTTTGTACAACCCCTTCTGCAGACTGCAGGTGGCAGTCACAAGTCCATGCTATTTACTTCTGAGAGACTCTACAGAGCTTGCCAACACACGATCCTCAGATTTGATTAATTTGCTAAAGCGGCTCACAGAACTTGGGAAACCCATTTACTCACTAGATCACTGGTTTGTTTTTCTTATAAAAAATATAACTAAGGAATAGTCAGATGTAGAAAGGCATAGGGCAAGGTATGGAGAAAGGCACAGAGTTTCAGGGAAGTTCTCTAAAGTTCAACCTTTTGGGTTTTTATAGATGCGTCATTACAAAGGCATGACTGATTAAATCACTGGCAATGGAACAGGAGCCCTGACCCTCCCTAGAGGTCCTGGATGGGACTGGAAGTTCTAACTCTTTAATCAAAAGTGGGTTTTCCTGGCAACTGGACCCCATCCTTACATAAGGCCCAAAAGTTATCTCATGTTATTATAACAAAAGACATCTTTATCACTCCCAACACTAAGGAAATGCCAATGATTTTGAGAACTATAATTTAGAAACTGTGGATAAAGACCAAATATGTATGATAATTAAAATATGTATTTCTCATAAATCACAGTATCACAAATACATAGGTCAAAGAATATAAATAAACCCCACAAATACAGCTAATTGGTTTTTCATAAAATTGTAAAAGCAATTCAATGGAGAAAAGATGACCCTTTCAACAAACGGGGTTAGAATAATTGAAAAGTCATATGTAAAATAATGAACCTCAACTAATTCTTATAACTAATATAGAGATTAACATAAAATGGATCATAGGTCTAAATGTAAACCCTAAAACTATAAAACTTACAGAAGAAAAAGGATAAAATCTTCGTAAGTGTGGGTTAGGCAAAGAATTCTTAGACATGACACCAAAAGCACAACCCAAAAAGGAAGTAATCTTCAAAATTAAAAGTTCTTGCTCTGTAAACAACATTATTAAGAGAACATAAGGAGAAGTCATGCATTCAGAGAAAATATTTACAAATCATATATCTGATAAAGGACTTAAATACAGAATATATAAGGAACTCTCAAAACTCAATATTTAGAAAATCCAATTAAAAAATGAACATAAGACTTTTGATAGAACAGACACTTTACAAAAGAGAATTTAAAAAAGTTAATAAGCATATATAAAGATATTCAACATTATTAGATGTTAGGAAAACTCAAATTGAAACCATGATACATTACTAAGCTATTAAAATGACTAAAATAAAAAGTACTGACAATGCCAACTGTTGACAAAAATGTGACGCATTTACATTGCTGGCAGAAATGAAAAATAATGAAGCCATTCTGGGAAACAATTTGGCAGATTCTTTTTTTAAAAAAGATGTATTTATTTACGCATACAGGCTGGGGTACAGGCCAGAGGTGTGGGTTGGCGAGAGGGTTCACCAGAGACAGAGTGGGGAGCAGCACAGGCAGATGGACGGAAACAAACTGCTGAGGGGAGCATCGGGCAAGGCAGGAGAGGTCTGCTGTGCCATGTGGGACTCCCCCCGGCCGGGCATCGAACTCACACCGCTGCCAACAGCTCCACAGTGCAGCACTTAACCTGCTGCGCCACCAGGGAGGCCCAATTTGGCAGATTCTTAAAAAGTAAATTATACACTTACCATATGACTTAGCAACCTGACATTTACTATAGAGAAATGAAAACATAAGTTCACACAAAAATCTGTGTATGAATGTTTAAAGAAGATCTACTGATAATTCCCAAAACTTGGAAATTAGTAAAATATTTTTCAATGGGTGTATGGATAAATAAGCTTTGGTACATTCATGCCATGAAATACTACTCAACAATAAAAAGGTAAGAACTACTGACACACAACAAGTTGACTGAATCTCCAGATATTACACAGAGTTAAAAAAGAAATCCAAGAGGAGTCCACCCACAACATGGTGGATTAGAGAGGTTAAGATCAACTTCTTTTCAAAAAATTGAAAAGGAAGGAGTACAACCAAACACATTCTATGAAGCAAATATTGCTCTAATACCAAAACCAGACGAAGACAATACAAAAAAAGAAAACTACAGACCAATCTCCCTAATGAATACTGATGCAAAAATATTCAACAAAATCTTGGCCAACAAGATCCAACAATGCATCCAAAAGATAATACACCACGACCAAGTGGGATGCATTCCAGGGACACAAGAATGGTTCAACATCCGAGAATCAATTAATGTAATCCATCACATCAACAAAAAGAAAAATAAAAACCATATGATCATATCAATAGATGCTGAGAAAGCATTCGACAAAGTGCAACATCCATTTATAATAAAGGCCCTTGAAAAACTTGGAATAGAAGGAACATTCCTTAACATAATAAAAGCCATATACGACAAACCCACAGCCAATATTACCTCAATGGTGAGAAGCTGAAAGCCTTTCCCCTAAAATCAGGAACAAGACAAGGATGTCCACTCTCACCATTGCTTTTCAATATAACACTTGAAGTCCTAGCGAGAGCAAAAAGACAGGAGAAATACATACAAGGAATCCAAATAGGGAAAGAAGAAATTAAACTGTCACTATTTGCAGATGATATGATTATATACGTAGAGAATCCCAAAAACTCCATAGAAAAACTACTCAAAACTATAGACCAATTCAGTAACGTAGCAGGATACAAAATCAATGCACAAAAATCAGTAGCCTGTCTATATGCAAACACTCAGGCTGAAGAAGAAATTAAAAGAATTATCCCCTTCAAAATCAAAACCAAAAAAATCAAATACCTGGGAATAAACCTAACAAAAGAGGTAAAGGACTTATACAAAGAAAACTACAAAACGCTGTTAAAAGAAATAAAGGAAGACACAAAAAGATGGAAAGACATCCCCTGCTCATGGATTGGA
>PVIJ01021417.1:0-18549 GCA_004024925.1 Scalopus aquaticus | reverse complement strand
GTGAGCCGACCTGTTCTTCTCCTGTTCCATCAGCATGCAGTGATCCAGATTTTCACTGTGGTGCATCATCAACCCCACACAGACTAACACAGGAAGAACTAAATGACCTGGTTCGTGATTTGGACTTATCCAAGAACAAGGCAGAATTGCTAGGATCAAGACTCCAACAATGGAATCTTCTAGAAGAAGATGTCACAATTACTTCGTATCGAAAGCGCCACCAGCAGTTGGAGCCTTTCTTCAGAAAGGAAAGTACTCTGGTATTCTGTTCCGATATTGAGGCCCTCATGAATGCCTTAGAAATCACTCATGACCCACAAGAATGGAGACTATTTCTAGGCTCTTCGAAACTGAATCTTAAGGCTGTGCTTTTGCACAATGGAAACCGTCTTCCATCTATTCTATTCCTGAACAGCTGTACACGAGAAAAGCGAAGAAATCTAAGAAGTAGTCTATGACTTGATTTTTTACAGGCATTAACCGTAGGCCTATTACTACTGGCATGCATTTCGTGATGGAAACATCCATTTATTGCAGATTACAAAAAAACTAGAGCTAAAATTAGAATTTGACTGTCATATTCGTGTTGAGCACGTACAAATTGATAGGAAATGACTAATTTTATTTCAGTAACATGACTTTTGCAAAAATTTGTTGACCAGTGTTCTAGTTCATATCACACAGTCTGGTGCTTAACTGACATCTACATGCCGAAGAACTGGGGCTAGCAATGAGGACGAGAAGGGAATTGTCAAGGGCTAGTCTCATGTATGAGAGAAAAACATGTACAAAACTTAATAGGGAAATGATGTCTACTATCACTTAAAATAAAAAGGTACTTTTCTATAACAAAGAGAATTTCCACATGATAGAGTGTATCAATTTAGGTCCTTCACTACAAAGTTATTGACTGAAATTATTCATATCTTAATTTCAGCTTCTAAGAAAAATTTCACTTACCCATGAGACCTACAAATGTCGGTCATTTTCTCTTTGGTTATAAAATCTGCAGGAAGTTTAATTAGGTGAAGGATCAGCTGACTATAACCCCAAGAAAACAAGTGCGAATGAGGCCTGTGAAATGAAAAATTCTCAGGAAATTAGATAGACAATAAATCTAATTTTTATTTCAGTCATCTAAGAGGGAAGAATATAATTGAGTTACATCTGTCCCAACATTACCGTATTTTTCAAATATTTCTATTTGGCTTTAATAAAATTAAAAAGCTATTTTTCCTGTAACACCTAGTCAATAAAAAAAATTAGACATTTTAGGTAATCAAAAGCAAGATAAAGAAGCCCATAATTACTTCACTCATAAATAGCCACTGTATATCCTCCCAGATCTTTTTCTAAGCACACAAGATAGGTATTCGGGGGGCTTTTAAAAAGTGTTTCCTCAGGACTATAGGGAGGCTGGGTGGGAGAGAGACACTCAGCGGTGGGGGTGTGGGGGGAGGGGAGGATAAGGGCACAAAATGGAAGAGAGGAATATACAGGGGACCATGGAGATGGATCACGGGTGAATTGGTGGTGGGCTGCCCAAGGGGAATACAAAATGTAAAAGACATAAATAACAATAAAAATAAATAAATAAATAAATAAATAAATAAATAAATAAATAAATAAATAAAAAGTGTTTCCTGGAGGAAAACATAGGGAACATTTCTGATATGCTATAATATCAGTATTTTTCAAAATATTGTATTACAAAAATTTAGTTTTTTGAAAAACACAAAACCAAAAATCAAGTTATATCTAGAAAATCCTTGGCAAATTTCTAGGAATACACCCTCCCCCTATTCCCCACACAACACGCACAGACTTTCTCTCTTTCTCCCCCTCTAACTTAGGTATTTTTCCCATAGCTGTTCCTGAAGTAATCCTGGAATGTTTTGTTTCCAAAGAAACAGAAAAGCTTAGAAAGAGGACTCTCAGTATACCTAGGGTTTCCTTCATCATCCATAGCACTTATGCTGGGGGGAGCATCATGGGACAGTGCCAAAAGCAGCCAATTCAATCTTAAAGACTCTGGCTGTAGAAGAGACTCCAGAAAGGATGGCCTAGGAAAAAGTTGAGAAAAGTCACCAATCTTCATACTGAGAAAGGAAACATAAATTGTGAAGACATGAAGAAAATATTATTAAGCATTCAATATAGTGATGAAATAAGCTGGAGCTCCTCTGCCACAAAATATCTAGAAATACTAGTAAAAATATGTCTTTTAAATGAATAGTTGAGCCTAGATAATAAAAACACCAAAGGGGAGGGGAAAAAAGCAAGAAAAGGAAAAAAGCAGTAGGGGGTAAGGTAGAGGGGCCAGGTTGGGGAGATTTAAATACCTGCATGGCAAAAATGAATCAATCAGAAAAAGAAAGGGGGAAAGCTGCCTATCTCAATGACCAAAAGGCATGTGTGTGGAGGGCCATATGGAGATTAAGAATAGAGGTGTCAGCCTAAAGAGGTAAAGAGCTGGAATTGAGATCCACCCCACAAAGGCTGGAATATCATCAGCAGAAAGTTGGCGGTGAATCCAATTACTGGCAGAGACAGTAAAGCAGCTTATCTGTCTTAGTCTAGACCCTGAAGTTCAATTTGACATTTACTGGAGATTCCAAGGAAGGGAAAAGAAGTTTGTGGAATGTGCTATAAACTGTGAAAGAATGGTACATGATTCTCTTCTTCCACAGTAGGTACCTCAATACTGTGACAGTTATAGAAGAGATACAATGTCCCATCAAAAGAAGGAGAGTCTGAACATTTTTGCCTTCTCACCGTTGATCTTCAGGTCTTGATTTCACCAGACTGTCTAAATAGGCCAAAAACTGAGCAGGATGATGATGACAAAGTTGCATGACATCCGAAGGCAAAATGGATGGGTAAAACCTGATTAAGGATCGAAGGGCAGATTCCCCAAACTTCTCATACAATCTGCATTTAAAAACAAAACATGTTTCCAATTTCAGTGAGATGATGTACTTGGTTATGTTATCTAAGTACTTACTAGAAATAGAAATTAATATACTAAGAAGTTGCCCAACATGTAGTTCAGCAAAACCTTAGAGATCAAGACCAAAAAAAAAAAAAAAAGCATGCGCTCTAGTTCATTTAAACAACATATAAGACAACTTACCGGGTAGCATAAGCAATCAACAAAGGACTATCAAAAGGAACTGAGTCATCCAATAACTTTAATCTTGTTGGTAGGTCTCCTTCTTCCATTTCCATGTATGTAGGATTAGAACTTGCCATTTCTGAAAGATAAAGCACATTCTTTCCCCTTTATCTTATAGCTGTAAATGTTCAATTCATGAACACATTCATTCAATAATTGTTAGTCAGGCACCTCTGTGCAAAGCCCAATGCTTCTAAGCATTATAGCAGAGATAAAAAAGAACAAGATGTGGGGCCTCCCTGGTGGCGCAGCAGTTGAGAGCTGCGCTGCAGAGCTGTCAGCAGCTAAGATGCAAGTTTGATGCCCAGCCAGGGAGATTCCCACATGGTGCAGCAGACCTCTCCTGCCTCGCCCACTGTTCTCCTCAGCAGTATATTTCCCTCAATCTGCCTGTTCTGTTCCCCACTCTGTATCTGGTGAACCCTCTCACTGCCCCATGCCTCTGGCCTGTACCAGTTGGCATGCATAAATAAATAAATTTTTAAAAAATGTCACAAAGAAATAAAAAAAAAAAAGAACAAGATGCAATTTGTATGTTTAAAAAACTATGAATCAAATTAGGAGACAAAGCACATGGAAAGTTTTAAACAAGATAAAAGAATAATACAAAAGTGATTATAAAGAATATACAAAAGTGATTATTACTCTTTTATAAATGAGTGTGGGGGAAATTATACATCTATCAACGATATCAAATTCCCATTTTCTTCTTTTCTAGAACTAGTGCCCTCTCTTTTGAAATAAAACTAATTTTAAATATTTGACTTATTTTTAAAAAAACATCAGTTTTAACAAATCTTCCTTTGAAGGAAGTGTTCTCTTTGGAGAATAGCCAAATCATGTAAAGCCAAGCGTGGTAAATAAAGCAAGCGATGACCAAGTTGAAACTATTGCAGTTAAATATATATGAATCTAAAGTAAAATGAGTTCTCAACTGCCTGTGAAAACAAATCCCAAAGAACAGTGCCAAAAGCTGTTTTCCACAATTACATCATTTGACGGGTGGAGTGTACATTCAACATATCATTTTTAAAGAACCAACCTTCAATCTCTAATATTTAACCATTTTTTTAAAAAATAATTTTTCCTGTCAGAAAGTGAAAGACAGTAACTGGAAGGCCTCACTCATTTGTGAAACAAACTGGCAAAACACAAGAAAAACAGATGCAGAAAACAATAATGGTTACCAAAGGTGAGGAGGAAGGAAATAGGGAAAAGGCGGTAGAGGCAGGTGATGTGATAGTGGGTGGCACTGGAGCTTTGGTGATGGGCAAGCAAAGCCTGTGCACATGTCAAGGGGTAAAACTGTATTCCAGAAATTATACAGTTTTGCAAATAAAGGGCAAATCAATAAAAATTGATTTTTTAATAATGATCATTTCCCGGGCCTCCCTGGTGGCACAATGGGTTAAGTTAGCACTATGAAGTTATCCAGAGCCACTGCAGTACAAGTTCGATACCTGGCCAGGGAGCTTCCCACATGGTACAGCAGACCTCTCCTGTCTCACCCGCTGTTCCCCTCAGCAGTGTATTTTAGGCAGTCTGCCTGTTCTGCTCCCCACTATCTCTGGTGAATCCTCTCACCCCCACCCCCACACCTGTGGCCTACACCCCAGCTTGTATGCATAAATAAATCTTCATAAAAAAATAATCATTTACCACCAATTAGTTTCACTATTTCTTATTTCACTCTGTCAGGCAGTGAGTACTTAAGGAAGAAAGTACTTAAGGTTGAAATGAAATGATGCCTGTGAAATGTTTAGCGTATCTGGCACACACTAAGTACTCAAAAAGTGATCTTTATTATTTCTTTATCAGTAAATTATGTGAAAGATTGTTTTAGTTTCACATATGTGCACTTATAAAGATTTTATGTTAATTACAACTTCTCCACGATTGCTATTTCATTTTCTGAATGTGATTGTGAGAGAAATAAAGCTATTTTTTTTATAACACAGTTAGCAAATTAAGCCAATGTCTGAGGAACCATAAAGGATTAAGTTGAGCTGGAACAGAATGAAGGTTAACCAGAACAGAAGTGATTGTCTATTTAAATCATTTTTTTAACACAAAAATACCAAGATGCTATTGTCCACTATACCAATTTTTATCTTTAGTAAGGCAATCTGATTATTACCTTTCAATCCTTCAATAAAAGTGTCCCAAACCAAAGGACTGTTAGTGTAACTAAACTTGATACTCTCCTTTGTTCTTTTCAAGTCCAGGAGAAAAAAGTACTTCTTTAGGAACTGACAAGTCAGAATTTCAGGAGAGTGCTGCTGTAAAGTGTGGTCCACATGTCCATTTGTGCTTTTGATCTCAGAATTTAATACATTCAATTCCAAACACAATGTTGTCAATTCTGCCAGCTCCTTCTGAAGATGTTTTGCTATGATGCAAGGAGAATATACTTGAAAAAAGTCATCCAAGGGCTCTCTCTGACTACTTACAGAATCACATGCTGTTTGATCAACAGTGTCTTCACTGCCTGAAAAGTCCCTTTTTTCTTCTTCATTCTCTTCATCGGATATCCCCTTTTTTGATTCATCAAGCAATAGCACTTCCTGGTTTGATTTTGTGGATGAGTTGGCAGTATCTGAAATGCCTAAAGAGTCCTTTGTGTCAAAAGTTTTGTCTAACTGTGAAAGCCACTCCTGCAAAACCATTCTCAGAGACTTGGGTTCAAATAAAATCAGTGGGTCCTGTAGTTTAGTCCTGTATAAAACAGACAAGTATGAAATTCAAGTTTCATGCTCTTTTTTAAAAAATGAATTATTATATGCTAAATAAGCCTAAGGAATAACAATATAATTATCTGGAATAAATGTTACTGTCTAATTCCAAGTAACAATTAGCTCAGTAAGATGACAACACAGGTGATATATTAACTATGTACAAATTCTTGAATTTGAATTCTAAATTCAATTCCAAAGCCATTTCTGCCCCACTACTTCAGGACCACTACCGATGATCTCAAAAAGTCATGCCCATTCATTACAAATTTCACATTCTTAAATACTCACATTGCTTCTTCTGTTGCTATTTTGAGCTCCTGGAACTTGTCTTCTGGAGGCTGACTAGTTTCTTCTTTTTGTTCCCTTGAAAAGTGTCAAAAGAGAGGGGATCCGAGTTTTCTTAGACAATTGTAAGTAGCAGTACACTTAATATTGTATAAGACAAAAAAATGAGTATAAAAATAAGTACATGGCCTCAAGGTCAGGAAGCTCTAGTCAAAAGAAAGTCATGTAAACAACTAAGTAGAATATAAAAGTAAATGAAAGAAATGCTAAAAAGCAGCATAATCATGCTAAGAAAGCATAAGGGAACGATTAGGCAAGGGAAGCTTTCTTAAGGCGGTGGCATCTGTGTTAGGAAAAATAAGGAAGAATTCTGCAGGTGGAAGAAATAGCATGAAGAAGGTAGTAAAGTGTCAGTACATATCAACTCCTTTGACAGGACTGGAATTTCGAGTGCTTAGAAGGATATGGTTGGAGATGAAGCTGGAAAGGTGGGCTGAGGTCAATTAGAGGGTTGCCTTAAATGCCACAGCCATATCTATACTTTTTCCTATGAACACATGTATTATTTAAGTTATTCAGAAGATAACATACCTTTCATCTTATCTGACTGTCCTAATTCACTGGGCATGTGGGGGTCTCTCAGTTCCTGGGTGAGTGCTGAATTAATTTGCCTCTAGTGATCAGATTCTCTGAATGATGAGATGAGGCGGAAACCCAATGGACAAAATACTTCACACTGAATTAAACCAAGGGCTTTGCTACCACCCTACTGCCTACAGAAGGACTATGCTACCAGCTTCTCATAGGAAGGTCTATGACAAGACATCTCATCATATAGGTCAGAAAATATTAGCCACTGACTCTGACTTAACAGACTTGCTATGGGTTTATGTAAACTTTCAACACTCATTTTGTGGTATTCAATTTTTATGAGTTACACAATGAACAAGGTCATTCATGTGCCTTCTGCTACAGGAGAAAGCCATGACTTTATTCAACAGTTGGATCCTCTGGAATTTACATAGATTTGACTCTCTGCTCCCCCTAATTCAACAGACAGCCCCCCAAGACACCATAGTGAAGTTCTGAGTGAATGGACTTGGTTGGATTGGGCACCTTGTCAGCAGGGCCACTGATGACACAGATCTATACGCAAGAACTTACTCAGTCTCTTCCTCCTGTGGACAGGTGACAGCACTCACATCTTCTTCACATGATTGCTCATCACCCCTGGATTCTGGTCTTACTTTCAAATCAGGGCTTGTCTGAAGAGTGCCAATCTTCTCAGTGGTTTTACGCACAAAGCTGGAAACACTGCAAGTCAAAAATGAAAAATTAATATGAAAAAATATCATGACTGCAAGGAATGAAAAATTCTTTACATGACTACTCTATGGTCCCATTAGTCTGGGGAAGGTAACTTGGACTTAAAAAAAAAAAGAAACCCTATAGCAACTTCTCTGATGAACTACATATTTCATATAAAGTACACATAAGATTTACAATATAATAAGGATTTGTTTCATTTACTAAATTGCCTTGATTTAGTGCTAAAGAAAGGTCTTTAACTCCAACTATATGTGCAATGTTCCTATCAAAGAAGGCGATGGGGGCCGTGTGATGGTCACCTGACCATACTGGCCAGAGAATCAACAAAGAATTTCTTCATAAAACTCAGCTGCTAGCTAGTCATATATCCTTCTTAACAAGTAAAATTTGTATCCAGTAAAACTCAGATAAGCAATTAAAGTTGCACAAATTCTCTCTCAAACTCAAATGCCAAGCCTGTTCCCAAGGAGTAGTTCAAAAAACTCCTGAAAGTGTCTCATTCTGAGCGCAAACTGAAAGAGAATCCAGAAATGACTAATAGTATATAGAAACTGTTCCTATCAGAGGATGAGGAAAAAAACTGTCAAACTTATTGCTTGGGGCACAGGGGTGGAAACATACCTCTAACAACTCAAATATCTAGCTACTCATTCAAAGAGGGACGCTAAATCCCCCAAAATGAAAATGAGAAGTTAACAGTTTCATCTAAGAGGTTATATGAGAAATAACATAGAGACCTCTTTTTTAATAATTTAAAGTGTCTTTTCATTCTTAGCACAAAAGTACCTAATGTGACAACTGAAGTAAAACCAGAACTGGGGTTAAATGAAAAGACTAATTAATTTACCTTTCCTTGACAGCCTGAAGAGACACAAGAGGAGATGGAGAACGAAATGGTAATGGAATGCCGAAGGGGAGAAAAGTTTCATTCTTATCTGCCTCAAACACCACTGGAACATGAGAAACATTGTCTGATGGATGGAATCAGGGGAAAAAGAAAAAGTCTAATCACAGGGGAGTTATTTAAAGAAATTCTGAAGTGAATACACCAAAGGAAATGAAAGAATCAATATCAAAATCACAAGTGACCCAGATACAAATGAGGGTAACACAAGCTTACAAGATGCAAGGGGTGGTCCACATGTGAAACACTTAGCCAGGTACCTGCGTTCTCCTACGAACCCTGAATCCCCATAAGTCAAAAAGGAAGTTTAGAGTCTCAATTAATGTCTTCTCAACAGTTCAGTCACAGGAACACTCGAACATGAAAAAGTGAAGGCAATGACCCCCAAAACTGTAGCAATATTTCGTCCCTAATGGAAAATAATTTGGTTAGTCGGGATAACATTGTTCCACTCTTTTGGTTAATGATCTCCTTTCTTAAGCTTTACAGCATGTTGACAAATGATCAAAGTCAAGTACTTTACCAATATTAGTCTAAACAAGAGAGGGGCAAAAAAAACCCAACTAAACATAAATCTACTCTTCTAGTGCCAAGTAGATCTATAGGTATAGACGGCAAGTCTATCAATATAATACAAATAAATACTCCATAGGAAATTCTATGCACAAGATAATCCTGGCAAACAAAATGTCAGAGAAAGTAACTGCTTCATATGAGCAACCAACAAGAGACACTTTCATCACCTTCATTTCCGTGTGAGCCACAACACTGATTTGGTTGGTCCTCTTCTTGATGTGAGGTGAATTCTTTCAGTCTCTCATCTTCTGAAAAGGTTTGGCTATGAAGTGAACAAGAGTCCTCATCGGACTGGCTGCCTCTTCTACTACTAATAATACGATAAATACCAGAGTCCAAGATGCTGAAACTTTCCTAAAATTAAAAATAATTCCAAAATAACACAGTAAGCTTTTCTTTCTATCACAATATACCTTTTTAAGACAAAAAGCAACATTAAATAAACAAAAACAGCTAGTCAATAACAATTATTGAACAAACTAGTGAGCAAAGGCTTCTGGCAGCTGGATCACACTTGTATGCCGTATCTCACGATACAGCATCATGCAACTGTATTTCTCTAGTTTGTCCCCATAAAGTCTGAGAGTGAGGCTAAAGAGTAAATGAGACAATCCTGAGCTGTGCTGAGACTCAAATTAGTATGAAGTATTTAGAATCATATATTGTGCTGGAGGCAACAAGGTATATTTGTAAAAGGGATATAATAAACAACAACAGGGGCCTCCCTGGTGGCGCAGTGGTTGAGCGCTGCGCTGTGGAGCTGCTGGAAGCACGCGATGTGAGTTCGATGCCCAGCCAGGGAGAATCCCACATGGTGCGGCAGACCTCTCCTCCCTCGCCCGCTGCTCCCCTCAGCAGTGTATTTCTGATCTGCCTGTTCTGCTCCCCGCTCTGTCTCTGGTGAACCCTCTCGCCGTCCCACACCTCTCGCCTGTAACCCAGCTTGTATGTATAAATAAATCTTTAAAAAAAAAAAAAAACAACAAACAAAGTATGGCTGTAAGACAACCCTTAACGAAAGCTTCACAGGAGTGTCCCACAGCTGAAAGAAAATCCCCGCTTGATACTCCCTCCCCAAATCTACTACATAAATAGGAAGGTAAATTTTGGAATCCTAGAGGTGAGTGACTACAAATAAGGCAGATCAATCTTACTGTATAGTAAAATCCTTTCAAAACTGAGAATACCTACATGTGATGAAATGGAGCTCCTTCTACTACTGCAAGCTGAATCCAAAGGTTCAAATTTTAAGATCAAATCTTCCAGTTGAGAAATTAGGTCACTACAGGTTGTGAGATCCAGCTGAGATTTCAAATGCTCCAGTTTATCTAGAGTCAAAGATTTTCTTCCCTAGTAAAAGAGTAAGTAGAAACTCAACAGATTAGCTTATTGTTTGTAACTAAATATATACACAGATATCAATACATTGAAAAAGTTCTAATATAGGTCAATCTCAAGGTGCTTTAAAAAGGCTTAACAAGCTAGAGAAAAAATTAATGAGACCTGCATGGGAATTAAGAATACAATTAAGAGTAATGGTATACACAGTCAACCCCCTTAAAACAAGGCCCAAAATTCAAATAAATTTTGGGGCAAATTTAATAGTTTTATAAATGAAGAGTATGTCTTTTTCTTATTCTCCACCCACCCCTAGATTTGTTTGACATGCTTCCTTTGGGGATTTATTGTGGCTCTCTCTGAAAATTGTATAGAAAAGGCCAACAAAGACAAGCAACTCTGTAGCACAATCCTTTAAGGAGGAAGGTTTTTAACAGGTGATTAATAGGTGAGCTCTGACTCACTCTGCAAGCAATGATAGAATTTTGGAAAAGACAACAGGTGCGAGCAGCCAGGTTCCACAGGCCTCTCCTTAGCAGGCGTTCCACACAGCGTTCCACGGATAACAAGGAAAGATGTGAGACTTTCCCACTCAAGTGTAAACAGATCAGCTCATTCTTACAAACGGCTACATCCTGAATGTCTATAAAACCACAGGGTGAAAACATGGGATGTTAATCAAATACTCCCTTTCCCTATTTGCAAGGATTAAATTATTCCAATAAATTTACTTTTTATAGAGTTTGGCTGGATTGAATTTCGTTCCTATATTTATACTTGCATTTCAATGAAGAAATCATAAATTAGACAGCGTTCTGAAAAGATCAAGAATGAAAGATACAGAGAAAGAAACACTTCTAATCTATTATCACATTTAAGATGCTACTTTCGTGAAATAGAATTTGGACTCTAAAACAGAGCACTCTACATTAGAGGCCAGACTATAACATTTCTGAGAGGTACATTCTGATGTTAATGAAAGGATTTTAATATATTATATAAACCAATAAAACAGTTCATGAAAAGATATCTGCCTTGGCAGAATATCATGAAAGGACTTAAGTAGTTTTTATGAACACCTGTAGGGAGCTTACTGCACAAGAAATCAATTGTGATCAGATTGGCAGTTTCTCTTTAAGTTTTTACAAAATAGGAACTCCAAAGTTAAAATACATTCTCTGAGCAGCAATGCTATAAATGCTAGATTTCCTCAATTTCCAGTTTAATTTAAAGGAAAATAGAGATTGACTTTCTGTCTCAGACACAGACAATGACAATTGCTCCTACATGGATTTATAAAACCCCCAACTATTAGGATACAAAATTTCTAACAGGTTTAAAATGAAGATTCAGGGTAAGTTGAGGGAAAAAATTAACTCATTCAACCCTCAGCAATGGCTACTAATACTTAAGAATGAATGAAAATTGTATTTTAAATTACACATGAAAAACTAAATAACTGAACACAAGTTGACAAATGAATGCTTAGGGATACCTTACCATGGGAAACATCTGTAAAGTTTATCTTTAAAAGGCATATCACCTCAGTCTATTTTCCACTTCTTACAGTATAAGAGATCTTTCACAAGTCTGAGATTAAAACTTATGTAAGGAGGTAAAATATAATTACCTTTGACTTCACTCCAAAGAAGAACTTGAACATTCTGAGGAATGAAAATATAAATTCCTCTTTCTGTCCAAGTCAGCACACAATGCTCACTGTAAGTCAAAATGGAAGTCAAGAGAATTCTAATTTGCTTAAGTACAGAAGTTTGATACAGTAATTCCCTGAATTCAGACCTTCCCATTAGTAAAATCAGACCGTACAAAGAAAACACAATAGTGATACAGCTAATTAAGTCCTAATACTTCTTTCCTGTCTGTGAGAGCCCATTTTTTCCTGTCTTATAAAAAACAGTATATTGTGGTGCCAAACTGGAGGGGAAATTTCAGATCCATATACTAAATATCTTCTAGAAAAAGAAAAGGCTGGTACCTTACTTAATGTCTGTTAAAGCAATTAAATTCATATTTAGTATAACAGGAAGTATTTAAAACAAAACTAAACGTAACATTTTACCCCCACTCACTGCTCTAATGAATCATTTTAATAGTGCTAATGTTTTGACATCCTTAATTGTACATGGGCAAGAAAAGGTTAAAAATTCCAAGCCAACCACATGCCAAGAGCTTTTTTTTTTTTTTAAAGATTTATTTATTTATACATACAAGCTGGGGTACAGGCCAGAGGTGTGGGGTGGCGAGAGGGCTCACCAGAGACAAAGCGGGGAGCAGAACAGGCAGATCAGAAACATATTGCTGAGGGGAGCAGCGGGCAAGGCAGGAGAGGGTCCGCCGCGCCATGTGGGAATCTCCCCGGCCGGGCGTCGAACTCGCATCGCAGCTGCCAACAGCTCCACAGTGCAGCGCTCAACCACTGCGCCAGCAGGGAGGCCCACATGCCAAGAGCTTTATTAAATAATCTGCCTATACTAAGTAACCTTATAGCCACTCACCAAGATAACTGTGTTGTTCATATTTTATGAAAGGGAAAACTGAAGCTCAGAGAAATGAAATAATATGCCCAAGGCCATTCAACAGGCATGATGAACAGTCAGAATTTATGCCAAGGATCCAAAACCTGTACTTTTTTCTCTACATCTCAAAATCTACTTCTTCCTTCACATATCCTCACTGATCCACCCAATATGGTCTGGAATCTTAATTATTTCACTTAACTTCATTCTCAAAAGTCATAGATTTCCTAACTGCCAAACCCAATAACTGCCCTCAATTCATTTCTTCTTGATACCGAAGAAAGGACCAACCTGGTTGACTATTCCTTTCTTCCTAAATCTCACCTCCCTGTATTCTAAGATACTGCATCACTTTTTTGGTCTACTTTCCTTTCCAGATGTCTGGTATATTCCATGCCTGCTCATCTTTTTCTTATATTCCTTTGCTCAAATCTCTCACTTTCTCTAGGTGACTACTATTTTTTTTTATGTATCACTGGTAATCTCTACTTCTTTCCCCAAGTTAGGCATTCCCCCATTTATAATGTCCTCATTTGAGTCACCTCTCAAGAATCAGCAGATCTACCTACCTCTGTAATCCTTCCCAACAGTCCACAGAAATTACTCACCCTGTTCGTGACAAACATGCACAACACTGTCATAACTCTTATATTTCATTGTTGATAAGCTTTTCACAGAAATAAACCACATCTCTCAACAAATTAGAATCTGAAGAAAAGCGACTTTTATCTTGCTCCAAAGAATACTAAAAATATTAGAGTACCGTGTGCCTATGATATTAAGAATGGCAATTGAAATTGGGTCCTCAGGCAAATCTTAAAATATTTTGCCAATATGAAAGACCATATCACTGTCCTCTCTTTGTCACAAAGATGGAACACAGAATCCAAGTTCAAAGTAAGTAAAATCAGAAGGCTATCTTCAGGGGCCACAGGGGGGGGAAAAAAAAGAGGTCAGAGGATCCACAAGTAAAGACACAAAACATCATGATTTTGATACTGAATTTGATATGCAGCTTAGAAAGATGCCTTAGGAATAGCAACCTAGATTATATGGATGAGGGAAAGATTTAGATAAGAGTTGATTCTTTGTAATTTATACATCCCTAATCCCTTATCCTTTCACTAATAACAAATAGGCTAAAAAGCAAGTTTAAAATGTTAAGGAAGGGGCAAGTGATACCAGTTTACCCAAAAGAAAACAAAAGGTATGTGGGATATGTAAGTGTGACAGTAAAGCTTACCATAAGAACCAAAGTATACAGGTGGAGGGAAAAAGTAAATAAACAGGAATAAAAAGCCATCCTTATTCATCTTTTTTTTTTTTTTTTTTAAACAAAGAAATCACCAGGCCTCCCTGGTGGTGCAGCAGTTGGGCACTGCGCTGTAGAGCTGTCGGCAGGGGCGACACGGGTTCAATGCCCTGCCGGGGAGATTGCCACATGGCACAGCAGACCTCTCCTGCCTCGCCTGCTGCTCCCCTCAGCAGTATATTTCACTCAATATTTCACATCAATCTGACTGTTCTGCTCCCCACTCTGTCTCTGGTGAACCCTCTCGCCGCCCCACACCTCTGGCCTATACCTTAGCTTGTATGCATAAATAAATAAATCTTAAAAAAAAAAAAGAAATCAACTTTCTTAAATTATTTAACTATTATTTGAGAGCTTTCTACCGCCCAGCATTGTTGCATAATAAAAGAGTTGACAATCCGGTGCTGGGATGGACACTCAGAGTACAGTGAAAAAGTGGGGCTGTTGGAGAAAGGAACTAGGTATGTTCACAAAGATGGAAGAAATGGACAGAATCCTAGCCCAAAGTACATACAAAAGTAAGAGTCTAATCTAAGCCTGGTGGAAGAATCAGCAAAGGCTTCAAAGTGGCATTAATTATTACTTAAGCTAAGAGTAGGCAGAGCCAGATCATGAAGTGCTTTGTTTGCTATGGCAGAACTGTAACAGGTGCTTAAAATAGCTTAATTCAAAGCAATAACTATCAGGAGAACCAAGCAAACTGTTCTCATGATTAGAAAACATACTCTTGGATCATAGCCAACAATTACTAAGTGTCTGTTTTGTGCCAAGCACTAGGCCAAGCCCTGAGAATAAAAGTGAACAAGACAGACACAAATCCCTCATGGAATTTACTGTCTAGGAGTGAGACAGACAGACAGGCATAAATATTGTATGAATATTACAAACTATGTAAGTTCAATAAAGGAAGAGTTTTTAATATGCTTTAACTAATCAAGGGCAAACAAGTATCTTATTTCCAGTAATTTTTAGGATAAATGATTCACTTATGAAAATGTTATATGGTCTATAATTGCCTTTTAAATACTTCAAGTATAGGTAGTATGACATATACATACATTGTCTAGGGACAATTAACTAGTATTTCAAGTGTTTTTTTAAAAATCACACTCTAAGAGTGATCAGTAGTCTTTGAAAGAACTCAATCAAGAGTTAAACTCCAGAATACATTATAATAAGCTCTAAGTAGCATTCTCTGAACCTGCATCATACAGTTTATTAATGAGCCTAAGGTGTATCAGAAATAATCTTTCATTGATGGAATAAGCAGATTTCAGGATTGGCTCTACACACAGACTGATGAAAAGTCAACAGTGGCACCCCGATGCCTGTACAACAGGGAGTAAGGAATCGACAAACCCACAGTGGATAGATAGCCTTTATGGCACTCTCTGCTGCCACTTAATATTGCATTCTTACATCTCACCCAACTAGAAAGCCAGCTGAATCTTATGTTTAGAATATAGCTAGCTGAATCTCAAGCAGATTTTTCATGCAGGTACTTGTTAGAGACTTAAAGGGTAGAAAGCTGAACTTTCACAAGCTTGCAAGAACAAATTCTACAACTGTTTTTCTTCTGGCTTGTTAAAAAACAGGTATGTGTGTAGCAGACTTCATTCTGAGATTTGTTTTCATTGCAACATCCCACCAGGTAGAGGAGGTTATGAAAGAGCAAGTACCTGATAATTAAAAAATGTTCAATTGGTTTAGGTCAGTTCAAAACTGAAAGGGAAGCCTATTTATACAATCTTTTCATTCCTCTTGTATATAGAACACTTCATGTAACATGTAACATAGGCATTTCCTAATTTTCTAAAAATAACTTAGTACAAAAGCAACCTTAAAAAACTACCTCTAAGCAAGAAACAAAGAGAAAAAGATAAATGTCCATTTTTTTCTTTAAAGGAGTCAAAGGGAAACTTACCTGAGATGCAAGAGTTTGGGAAAAGACAAAGACTGGGAAGAGGCAACTGTATGGTCATATTGAGGTTCTGATCTAGGAAGCAAAGATATCTATTAATGATTTAATCAAACATAAACATTTCCCAGTAAAGGAAAATTTTGTCCATCAAACAATTTCAAGAGCCTAATTGTTTCTGCCCTTATTTGGTTTGCTTTAATCATATAAAAGATCATTGATTAAGGCCTTCTGGTTTCTCTTAATTTTTTCAATAAAAATTTGATTTCATTCTTAAAAGGCACACAATCTAATACCTAGGGAATATCAGAGATTTCAATCCAACCCCTTCATGTGAATTCCACAAATATTCACAAGTCACACAAAATCATTACCTTAGAGTAATCACAGGGAGAGGTGGAGATGAGAGGAGTTTCTTAAACTGATGTGTACTTATAACTTCCCCATCAAAGTTCACTTCCCACATCCTGGAGCCAGGACGAGCACAATATATTAGAGGTTGCTGGTTCACAGAACACCTTCCAGGGAAGAAACAAGCTCCATATTCTCCATCTCTTTCCTTGTTTCCAATTTTCCAAAACTTTTCTCTAATATACCAGATAAAGGAGAAGCACCTTTACTTACAAAAGTTGGAAAAAACAATGGCACTATGAATCAACATGTCCATAATAACCCACCCACAATGTCCTTTCTCATTCGTATTAACAACATACAGGAAACAACAGAATGGAAATGTCAAAATAGAGGTCCAGCTCTGACTTGCCATTAACTCTGTGACAGGAAACAAATAACTTCTATTAGTACTTAGTTTATTATCTAAGAATGAAGGGTTCACAATTGATGTGAAGGCCCCTTTCAAATCTAAAAAGAGTGCTAACAAAACATTTCATGCATCCTTAAATTCTGCTGTTTGCTTTTCAAGTCACCTGTGGACACTCCATGGGAACTACTAATCTACCATTCCAACCCTGTCTGTAAGCCACTTCTCTGCCACAAACATCAAATAAATTCCTCACTCCTCAAAATGTCAAGTTTTTCTGAAACTCTGTGCCTTGGAATATTCTGTTCCCCTATGATTATACGAGCAAAATATATAAAACAGCTTAGCACGCTGCCTGGGAACATGGAAGGTGATGATGGTAAAAAGAATATTCTTCCTAAAAGCTCCTTAATTTCTATGAGTTAGCTCCATTATTCTTTCTTGACTCGTATAAGCTGAATTACATGTGTCCCATGCTACATTTTCATAGCACTTACCACACTATATGTGGAAACTGTGTCTAACTGCCAGTAATTTACGACATTCCGTAGAACAATTTATTATTCCCCTTGAGTTGAATTCCCAGTGTGTAGCACAGCATCTGGCCCACAGAAAGCACTCAATATATTGCAGTGTTCCACATATCAGCCTGTTTAGTTGAAGAATGATCCATTGGGTTGTCAGAAAAGTCATGATGCATTTTTGCTTGAAAACCATTGAAAAAATATGTCATGACTTTTCTGACAACCCAATAATATGCTCTCCAGTGTGAATATACTTGTGACCTTAAATAATTCAACAGATATCCCTGTGCTTAACTGCTTCATGAAAAAACTGTAACATCAGCTTTACTAGAAGAACATGCATGTAAAAATGCTGACATATTCAATGTAAAAAATAATGGTTTATTATTTATGTTCCTTATTTGGGAAATAAAATGTATTTACTTATTTTATATTCTATGCAGTGCTTAATACAGTTCTAAGGATCCAAAGGAGAGCAAAAAGTTTTTGCTAAGTGAACAAATACACTCAACTCACATTCTGATTTACATGCTCATTAATCTTTCTACATTTTCAAACAATATGTGACAGGAATAAATCCGAATATTTTATATACATTATCTCAGTTAACCCTTAAAACTATCTTTAGGATGGGATGAGGAAACTCACATTTAGCAAGGTTTTTAAAGTGGCAGAATCAGAAATCGAAAACATATTGTCAGGTTCCACCAGCCAATGTTCCTTTCTACACTTCCTATACTACACCACTGTTCTTTGTTTCTGTTTTAGTTCCTCCTGGGATCAACCCTGTTGGTTAACAGTACTGACAGAAAGTACATAGTAGCTGGCAAGAGAAGCAAATTCACATATATCAATTCGGGTAGTTATTAGTAGCTTCAGCTTAAAAAAAAAAAAGATTGTTGAAAGGGAATACATATTGACGCAAACAAAAAACATTTAAATAAAAATTAATTTTTCAATATAGGCAAAACTCTACATGACATACATCTCAGCAAAATCTTCAAAGTCTCATCCCTCAAAGCGAAGGAAGTGAAAGACAAGATAAACAGATGGGATTACATCAAAATAAGAAGCTTCTGTACAGCAAAAGAGACATTAACCAAAACCAACAGACACCCTACCAACTGGGAAAAGATTTTTGCACACAATACATCTG
>PVIJ01021416.1:0-18551 GCA_004024925.1 Scalopus aquaticus | reverse complement strand
CACACAACTCAACAAAAAAAAAGCCAATAACCCAATCAAAAAATGGGCAGAAGAGCTCAAAAGGCACTTCTCCAAAGAAGAAAAGCAAATGGCCAACAGATACATGAAAAAATGCTCAACATCACTTATAATCAAGGAAATGCAAATCAAAACAACTATGAGATACCACCTCACACCTGTGAGGATGGCACACATTAAAGGAACCCTTCTAGAATCTTAATCCACTAGCATTCCAGAAATTCCATTGATCTATTATAAAATCCGGTTGCTTGGTGTGATGATTTGTTTTACCGAAATTTTATATAACAAGTGTTTTGTTTACCCCTTTCATTTGGTGGAACACATCCTCCAGTAACTTTTTGCAAAAGGTGCATATGAAGTAAAATTTTTGGAGACAATGAATTTTTTTTTCTTTCACTTTTAATGAATGCTTTGGCTGGGCATAGAATTCTGGATTGAAATCATTTTCCTCCAATGTTGAAGACATGACTCCATTTTCTTCTGGCTTTCAGTGTTTTTGTTGAGAAATAGTATGTCTGGTTTGGATCCTTTGTGTATAAACTTGTTACACTCTCTGGTGATTTCTAGGACCTTTTCTAGAAACCCAGGTCACTACTACCAACTGTGGAATAGATTAAATTAGACTAGAATGTTCATTTTCCAAGAGGTCAATCCTTGTCCCAGGATACTGAAAGTTCATGATCATGTGCCTTGGTGTATATCTTTCTTTGTCCATTGGACTGGACACTGAAAGAATTATCTTACTCTAAATCCTTAACTTCTGGGAATTCTTCCTTGAATTACTTAATCAGTCATTTCTTCTTTGTTTTCTAGAAATTATGTTCTTCAAATGCCAAATTTCCTATTTTCTGTTAAAGTGAGTGGTTTGCTTGAAATGAGGGAGAACATTTGCATATTAAATCTTTTAACTATTTTTCAATCATCCTGTTTTTAGACCTGCCTTCACCCCCACTTCCAGAGCTTTGCCCACTATCATCTAAATGACCTGCTTTCCTGCTTTAAAAATTTTATCTCTCTGATAAACTCCTCCTTGTGAGTTTTTGTCTTTTTAAAAATCCCTTTACTATTATCAAGTTACAGGATAACAAGAAAGAGCAAAGATAATGGTGTGTGTTCAGCCTGTCACCTTTAACTAAAAACCAAATGCTATTTTTAAGGAAATTCATAATTGATAATCACCACAATTTTTAAGTCCATTTGCTTAATTATAATAAAGTGAATAAATATTCACAACCTTTTGACCTCTTGGAAAATGAACATTCTGGTCCAATTTAATCCATTCTACAGTGGGGAATAGTGACCATGGATTCCAAGAGTTGAGAATTTATAAGGACAAGATAAAATGGTAAGGAATATTTGCCCTAATGTGATTTTTGTGGTATAAGTCCTCTCTTGCCAGCCCCATTGTCTGTAACTTAAACCTGCGAATACAAATCCTAATAAGGCAAAATTAGCAATGGAAAATACCTAAGTGTCCATATAACAAGTGGAAGAATGTGTTAATGGAAAGAGACTGGCCTCATTATTCATTTATGGTTCTATTTAAGTCATATCTTTCATGTTATTTGAATCCAGTCTGGTTTGACTTTGCCTGATCTTTTCTTTATAGACTGACACGAGCAGTCAGAGAAGAGGCACCAAGGATGCCTTGTCCTGGAATTCTCTTTTCTGTTTTCTTTGGTGCAGCATATGCCTGTCATTGGCCCAGCTGAGATTGGACATGTGCTATGTCCTCTTTCACTTACAAGGTCAAGAGCAAAGGCAGCCAGCTGTGTCCTGTGGCTGTGGGGTAGTTGATGCTTTTGCAGACAGGCAGGAGTTGTGAAGCCCAGGAACCACCCAACATGACACTACAGACTCTCCCTGACTTCTTTTTTTTTTAAAAAAAAAAAGATTTATTTATTTATGCATACAATTTTGGGTGTAGGCCAGAGTTGTGGGGTAGTGAGAGGATTCACCGGAGACAGATTTGGGAGCAGCACAGGCGGACTGACTGACGTACACTGCTGAGGGGAGCAGCGGGAGAGACAGGAGAGGTCTGTTACACCATGTGGGAAGCTCCGTGGCAGGGATCGAACTCGTGTTGCAGTGGCTCTGGATAGCTTCGTAGTGCTGCGACTTAACCTGTTGCGCCACCATATCCCTGACTTCTTGGTGAAGATCTTCCAACATGAACCTACTCTGCAAAACAGGGAAAACATACCCAGAATCCCTCAGAGAGAGATTTGGGGAGCTTGTTAAATGTTCTTTGTTCTTTTAATCGAGGCAACATTGGTTAATAACATTTCATAGGTTTCAGGTGTACAGACATAGATCAGCATCTGCATATTATGCTTTTCACCAAAAATCTCATTTCACCAAAAGTCTCATTTCCATCCTTATGATTGACCCCTTTTACCCAATTTACCCACTTTGAAGGACTTTGAAGGACTTGCCAAGGAACAATGACTATTCCTCCAGAATAGGAGTCTTACCCCGGTTGCCACAGCTCCTCCCCCTCCCCACCACCACTCCTCCATACAATGCCCCTCCCAGGCCCCCTCCTTCATCGTACCTAGTGGTCAGTTTCTACCGCAGGAAGGCTGGACACAGCAGGCCAAGGCCGGCCATGTCTCTGGCAGTATGCCAACTCCCGAGGCGCAACAGAGCCTTCCTGTCTTTAAAGGGATATCTCTGACCTGCTTTCCATATCAATATGCAAATCAGCCTTCTAAAAATTCTCATTAAACCAGGGGTCACATGCAGACAAGGCCAGGCATATAATAGAGATGAAAGAACAGGGTCAGGAGGGGGTCTAAATTCCCCTGCTTGTCCATGCCTCTTCTGATAAACAGCAGCTGCCCTGCTCTGGGGCTCATCCACAAGAAGGACAGGCACCTCATATTCTCTTGACATTAGTGGTGCTGAGGCTGGCCCATTCCTGGGACTCGGGACTCCTGTGGCAAATGGGCACCCAAGGTCCCCTTCAGCCTCGCTGAAACTTGCTCAAGCTTCTCAGCAGGCCTGGAGGCAGCCACCCAACCTTCATTCTCTCCTTCCCTGGGGTCAGGACCCAGTCATGTTGAGCAGCCCTTCTGGCCTCCCTGGCTCCCTCCATTTTCTCTTATAGTGTCCCCCATAATAAAACTGTTGAGGTTTAATCCCATCCTGGCACCTGCTTTTCAGAGGATCTAGACTCAGCCAGCAGAGGACCTCCAATAAATTAATTTCAGCTAGCTGGTTGACCCAATTCAGGACAGGAGACAGAAACACTAGGCTGTGCCAGAGCCACACTCCCTCCTTCGGACAGTGTGATACCCGCATGTCTTACTGTCTCCCCTGCCGTGTTCCTCCAGGTTGTGGCTCTTTCCTCCTGGTGCCTGCTGCGGGACTCCATTTACTACACGCTGTCCGTGGTTGCGCTCATCGTGGTAAGTGTGTGATGGACACCTCACCTGAATTCTTTTTCCACTTAACCCCAACGGTCCTTCTCTCCACTCGGGGTCATGCATGGAATTCAAGGATTCTCCTCGACTGAGCGAATGCGTGTCGAGGCATGGGGCAGATTTTCTTTCCTCTGGCGACTTTGATCTCACAGAACCCTAGTCTCAAAACTGGCGCTCAGAACAGTTCACACTCTGGCTAGCTGGTTCCGTGAGAGTCCCACGCTATGTTTCTGTGATTTCCCCCCACTTTCCCCACAGGCACTCCAGTAACTCCCTTCAGGTCAGTGTCCTGGTATTAGACTTTACTTCTCCCCTTCTCACTCAATATGCTCTCCCAGGACACGCCTGCCTCTCCTAAAGCCCTGCCCACTGCCCGGATTACCCCTGTGCAGAACCTCTCATCATATTCCTAGCAATGGTATGTCCTTGACGTCTTGAACATCTCAGATAAACAACTCTCTATAGACAACTTCATGTCCCAAACTCAACATGTCCCTAAATTTGGATGATTTTCCCAAAGTGAACACTCTTTCTATATTTCAGCCCCTATGCCTATCTAGCCAGCCACCCTGGAAATGATACTGAACCGGCTTTTCTCCCAACTCCTACCGTACTCATTTGGCTTAATTGTTCTGCAGATTTTCATCTCATAAAAAATCCCCCCAACATGCCCTGCAGAGTTCACTTCCCTTGAGACTTTCTAGATCTCTGGTCTGAATTGATGCAATACATAGCAGGTCAGTGTGGCAATGTAAGCATCATTGTCACCGACCCCCTCTCCTGGTCCCCAGTCGTTTTTGGAGCCACCCGAGTGGTGTTTCTAAAGAGAAACCTGCAAATGCCAGCCCCTTGTTTAACAGGTCCATGTCATCTGTAGGGACAAACCCAAACTCCTTAGCCTGGCGAGGCAAGCCGTCCAGGAGAAGGGTGGAAAATTGTAAAGAAGACTGAAATGGGAGTTAGAAGACCTGATTTTAGGCCCCCACCACCTTTATTGAGTCTAGCAGGTTGCGTTGTGGAGAAATCAACCTCTCCAGGTCTTAGTTTTCTTACCTACCAAAAAGGAATTACCCCCTAAAGGCTCTACTCACCTGTTTATAAACCACTTACCTATAGATGATCTACTTGTAAATCTCTCTACAAATAAGCTAAAATGCATGTTTGATATGAGACTTTCTGCAAAGGAGCAGGTAGATTCTTCAGCCAGCAGCAGTTCCCTAGAGGAAAGAGCTTAGGTTTATAACCACAGTCCCTTCATTCAAGGGGCCATTGATAATCAAGAGGGTCAGGCTCCACCCCAAGTTGCAGAGCATTCAGGTACACCCTGGTGGGACTGAAAACATGCTACGTCTGTTAAAGTCCTGGTTAGTAGACTCAAGGACATATGACCTCTATGTTCTTGGACTCAATGTCACCTTTGGGAAAGGTGTTCTCAACCCAAACCTAGAAGGCTCTTCTGCTTCCCTCAGGTCAGATCCTCAAACACTGTGGGCAGTGAGCTTTGTCCCGCCACGTATGAACCTGCTGCTTCCTGCACTCAGCTCTTCTGCCTTTAGGACATTTTTAGGATGATTTTTGAAAGTTACTTTTCTCAAAAAAGATAGTAGAAATGAACAGAACCCTCTACTCTGAGAATTCCTAAGAGAGATGGCCACTGTTGTAAAGACACAAGACAGTCAGTACTGGGCCAGGATGCCTGCCGACCCCGGAAACCCACTCCCAACAGCAAATTTGCCAGGGGCGGCTTCTTTCTCTGTCTTCAGCTTCTGTTTTCAACATAGACACCTCCTGGATGATGTGTGAAATAGGCGTCTTCTCTCGAATTTATCTGGACATGTCCAAGATAGAATAAATGTAACTGTTGTTAATGATGTGTGAAGCAGTAAAGTGATTTTGCTTCTTCGTGCTGCAGGGACACTCACCTGACCCCTGTCTCTGGGTGAAGCTACCATCCACCTGCCTCACCCCCCTCCCCACCCCGCCTCCCAGTGTGTGCACTGGATAAATCACAGAGCTGAGCCAGCCTAACACACAGGCAGCTGGCAGCTCTGGATTTCCCTCAGATGGCAGGAAAGTGCAAAAGCAAATGATTCTTTGTTATTACCTAAAGATTTGGACTGTATATTTACAGAGCAGATGGCAAGCCTGGAGTTTTATGATTTTGAGAAAAATTACATTCTCTACTGTTAAGCTGTAATGAAAAAGATAAAGTTTGAGTCCTCAGGGTTTGATGTTGGTGTTTTTTACTTATACTGGTATTCCCCCAACATCACTGGAAACGCTCAGCATGCCTACTTAAAACGTGGCACCCAAAGATTTTAATTCATAGGATCTGACATTGAAGCTCAGAAACTGTGCTTGAGCCAGAATCTTCTCCTAGCCTCCAGGGGACCTATACCTGTGGCACTAGGCTGCACTGTGAGAAGCTCCGCCTCAACCAAGAGGACACCATTTCCTTGGGATATTCATCTGTTGCCTGGCAGTGATTCATTCTAGAGTCAATTTGGAGATTCTCGGAGGAAAGGCATTGTGGTAGACTGGTTATGTGGGTCTCTGCTGTTCATCCTCAGGGTCATTTTCCCATGAGGCTTAAAATCAACCTGAGGAGTCAAGCAGTCTTGTTACGAGGCCCAGCACTTAGAAAAGGTTGTTCAGTGTCCCTAGGTCTATTCCATGCCACTGCCCACAGGACCCAGGCCACTGCTCACATCTGTCAAGGTTTCCTATTCTCTTGTTTCTATGTTGCCCTTACTGACTCGCTAACAAAATCACTCTTCTCCTGATCTTCCTTACGTAATACTAAGCTTCTCTATAGGACCTGACAGTGGGCACCTAAAATTACCATATTGAAAAGTCCTTCCTCCTTGTCACAATTACCAGCCTTCCCAAATAACTTTTTTAATTAAATATATTTATTTATTTTACATTGTTGTTAATTTTTGTCCAGCGTTTGATCCCTTCATGTGTAGTGCCCATAATTTCCCCATCACCACAGCACCCATGAGCCATCACCACAGTCCCTGTGCTCTTCCCTCTTCCATGGTGTCCCCCCCGCCCCCTGACCCCGCTGTATGCCTCAGATCCATGGTCAGCTTCCAAGTTTTGTCTTTTTCCTAACCCTTTGTTTGGTTTCTCTATATTCTACATATAAGTGAAAGCATTTGATACTGAATAATTTATTTTTAAGTGTTAAGATTTTTTGGTTCTGAAATGCTAAGAAGATAGAACTTCTGGTCCCTGGGGGTGATACAATAAAAAGTTCATTCACCCAGAGAGCAAGTCCTGTCTAAGTGAGGCCAGATGGTGCTTCTATTTATATCCCAACAAGAGACCTCTAAACCTAAGCAGGGAAAGTCCACCCTGGGGATCATCGTGGGGCCTGGGGATCCAAGTGGCAGAACAGACAGCTTCTCCAGGACGCTTAGGGCCACCGAAGCAGGAGACACTAATAGTCATTATAACCTGGATGATAAAGCAACTGAAATGGAAGCTGTTGCAGATGTAGAGGGCCCAGCTGCAGACACAGGGGAGGAAGGCAAGCACACACATTCTGAAACCACTATTGAAATAGTTAACTTAGAGATAAGGACTTGATTTACTTTGGTATTTGGATTTCACCTAATATTTGCTCTGTGCTATTCTCTAGTTTGTTTGTTGTTATTGTTGCTGATCGTTAGGAAAAGTGGAGGAATTAAGAACCCATTATTGTCTACAATTATAATTTCAAATGCACACAGTTTGTTTCTCAATGCCCTTCCCCTGAGCCCTGGTGACCTTCTCTGTAGTGAAACATCTGGCCCTGGAGAAGCTGGATGTGGCCCATGAGGTGTCACCTTTTAATCCTGGGGGTATTCTGGCTTCTTTAGAACATGTTCTTGTGTGTATCTGCCCAATAGATAGTCTAGAAATTGTTACAGACCCTCCTGCTGCTTCTCCCCACCCAACAACTTTGACCATGGACAGCTCCAACTCCCCGGCCTACCCTTTCTCCAAATTCCATCCAGCAGGCCTGACAGTTTCTTTTATTGAAATGTTACTGTAATTTACATAATCATGTAATTTACATAAATGCAAATGATTCATTACAGCATCAGCCTAACAGCTGCCCTAAAAAGAATGCTTTATTTTTACCCTTCATCTCTGTTTTGAGATGGGAAATTGTAAGCATCAGGAGAAGGGAGCCTCCAGGGTGTGGCCTGGATAGGCTCTGGGACAGGTTCCAGATAACTTGGACTGGCTGACAAAGGCAGAGTCACAAGTGATGCCTCCCTGGAGAGGGGCCAGGTGGCATGATGGCCCCAGTTGGGACAACCTGAGAGCCAGCACAGCGGTGAGGCTGAGTCACCATTTCCCTCTTCCTCCAGAGGGCTCCTAGGACTGTCCCCGTGAAGGGAGTCCCATGGGGACAAAGAGGGACAACTCAGCCGATGCAGCTGCCACAGAGATGAGCTAGGCAGTGCTGTCCTACGGAACTTGAGCAGTGATGGAAATGACCTTCACCTGCGCTTTCCAGTATGCCGTCCTCTAGCCACATGTGGCTGTTAGGCAAGACCCAGGGACTGAATTTCAATTAAATTAATTGATATTGATATGTAGCTGATGCCTGCCCTATTGGATAGCACAGCTCTAAAGAGGTCCTTCCATCGGAAATGCATCGGCATTATTATAGGGATCCACCGTTTTGAACAACCACAGACATGGTACTTTCTACAGGACCATGTACCATGTTGGGTGTGTCAATCAAGGTTTTCTATAATAGGTCAATGCTCGTGATTATGCGAGCTAGTTGTTAGAAGTCCCATTTTACAAATGGTGAAACTGAGGCCCCAGAAGTTTGCCCACGGTCAAGGAGCTTACAAGGACAGAGAGCTACGGCTCCGAAGGTTTATCAGGGCAGGCATCTAAGATGGTACATCTATGCCACCCCAGCAAAGAATTCCAGTTTTCCCTCCAATAACATCTACTTCTCATAGTTTTAACTCTTCCAGATTTGACTTCACCCATATGCTGTCCCATTAAAGAGGGGCTCTGTTGTGCTTGCTTTGCTCGTGTATTCAGACAGAAGGGGATACCTCCACATTCCTGCAGTTCTTTCATTTAGACCCCTTATCTTAAATGATCTAGAAATCTTTCTATCACACCCTGAAGAAAAGACACCTTAGAGTGAGGTTGACGACCATCCCGGACCCTGAACTGGCCCCCACAACTCTGCCATTCTGCTCTTACCCCACTCAATCCCTCCCCTCCTCACTGGGAACTCCTCTTCTCTCTCCAACTTAGTAGTGTTGGGACACTTCTGGTTTTGGTCCCCCATTACATCTCAGCTCTCCTGGAAAAATGGGTATAATGATGGTAGCTAGAGAATTCTCACAGGGAATGAATGTGAAAGAAGTTTTGAGTTCCTTAAATCAGCTATGGTCAAAGATTCCACCTTTTTTATATCCCTGACATTGAAAGAACAAAGTACCAGCCTTATTTTTTTATATGACTTTTTATTAAGGTAATAATGGTTCACAACCACGTATGATTCAAAAATACAGGAAGTGTCTGCTTTAAATGACACTGAGGTAAGCTAAGGAGCTGGGTTGTCCTTCCATTTGCTTCTGGAACAGGGAAGCAGGACAGCCAGACTAGGGGTGCAGAGAGCTGCCCCTCCTCTTCTCTAGAGAAAATAACTTAGAAATTTTACTTATGTGTCTGTGTTTGGTTTTGCGCTGCTTAGCAAATACAGTCCTTTCGGCTTAGCATTTCTCATCTCCTATATCCATCCCCTTATCCCTTTGTCTTCACCCTGTTGCCCCCTACAGATTGATATGGGGTGACCCTCTCTGCTCAAGTTCTGCCTTTAGGAAATCTTGATTTCCCATTCCCCTGCAGCCCCCACCACATCAAGCAACCTTCTGGAGAACCTAATGTCCAAATTCATGTTAACTTTAATATATGAACCACATCTGTACCTAACAGCCACTTTCCGTGTATTCCGTCCAACTCCTGTCCTCAGATGTAATCACCTCAGCTCAGTCACCTGCACCCCAGGCCTTGAAGCTCAGAATCCCATCTGGGCAGATGTCCTGAGGTCTCTACATGTTGAATGAGCAGTCTACAGGGCTGTTTCTATTTCCAGCAATGGAAGAGAGATTTTCAAGGTTTCGGTCTCTTGAAAGTACATTATGGTGTTAATTTTCTCCTATTATTTTTACCAGTTAAAATTCAAACAATACTAGTGATGATAAAATAAGTCATGAAATCTTTGCTTCAGAAATGTGACAGTCCCTGCACCGTGGTTATCGTTCACAGTAAAAATCCAGGAAGCAGGGGTAGTAGCCTCTCCACTCCTGCCCACACACACACAGGCAGGTCCTCCTCATCTTCTCCCGGCTCTTCCATCTTGAACGGCCTCCCTTACATTACAGTTCCTGGGGATGCTCTGTCATCCGGGGATTCACCTGCCTGATATAAGCCTGTCTGGCGTGGAAGAATTTGAGATCAGACACTAATGCTGAAAAGCTCGTTTCCATGGTACCCGACCATATCTCTGAGGGCTACAGGAAAAGGGTGTTTTGTCAAATTCTCTCCTGTGTGCTCACATTTAGCTCAGCTGCAGCTCACAAGGAAAGCTTAGGGTGAAGTCAAGAGTAGCTCTGGATGAACCTCATGTGGTTTAGAGGGCGGGTTCCCCTCACCTGCCAATGTGGGGCCCAAATATCACTTAGTGCCACCAACTTAGCCTGGGGTGCTGGTAGTGTCTGGCCCCAAACACAACGGGAAGAACACAAAGAGTTGCTATCCCAACATGTGTTTTCAGAACGGCTACTGGGAAATGGGTCAATCAGCTACAAAGTCTGCAGCAGCAAGCCCCTCAAGGTCAGCACATCATGGGGATTGTGTATGACCCAAGAACAGACACCTACCTGTTCCCAACTCAGAATACCAGGCTGGAGCTGCCTTCAAAGCATCACCTTGCCCCGTGACAGCAGTGTTTTGGCTGAAGGCTCCTTCGTAAGGCTTTCTGTCTTTTAAGGGGCTTGCCCTCCTTTCAGAGATTTAATGGAATTGCACAAATGAACTTGGTCTGACTTCATTTCCACCTCACGGTCTTGACAGAGCGACCCGAAGGGAGCCCTGGGACATGAGCGCCACCTAGTGGTAACAAGGTGGAACGGGGGTGAGGTTTCTTATTTAAAATCCGTCCTATAAATATCAAATTTTCTTTTACCCTTGTAATAATGCTGTAAAAGTTGGGAGAAGTTGTTTCATCTTATTTAACTTAGATAGTATTGAAATACAGAAATATGTGCAGCACTTGTCATTAGAAAATAAGATGAAATCAGTAAGGAATCACCCTCCCGGTATCTCTAAACAATGTCCAGGTGGAGTTGCACGTCCTTGTCTTGTTGAGTTTTCAGAAAAGCTGATTCCAGGCCCCCATCAGGATGACCTGTCATGCACTCTTCTGAAAGACCATTCCGCAAACAGTGCCAGTGTCCTCATTTTCAGTCTCTGGAATGGCGACCATCAGCTGCTTGGAACTTCCAAATTATGCAGGAGGCAGCTCCCCAACTCACCCTCCACCTCCATCCTTGCCAAAATGAGCTGGTTTGCCTTTAGATTCCCTCAATTCCTAATTTCTATCCCGGTTTATCTTACTATTCTTTTGAGTCCTTACACAGTGAGATAAAAGCCAAACTGTTTGCCTAGCAACCACAGGGGAGTGCAGACCACCTGGCTCTGAGTGATGTGAATCGCTGCATCAGTTATTCAGGGGGTTCCAGGTCTCCACTATTTGTTAGCACTTAGCGTGAGACGACTTCATTTCTCTCTCCTTCCCTGAACCATATGCACGTCCCCAACCTGCCTGCTGCCAGCCGCAGCCGTCATCTTGACCTCAGGCTCTTGGTGCTCTGTCTTAATTGTGTGTCTTATCCATTCTCATCCAGATTTGCTCCACTGTTTCTCTGGATTATTGTGCTCCCTGTAAATTCTGTTCTTTCTTTAGTATCTTTTGTGCAATTAAGTTCATTCTGATTTTTTTCATTGATACGGTTATTGAAATAGTAGCTAAACACATACTCACCTGCACCCCCATGTGTACGGCAGCCCACAGAGAGCCAGGGCTTCCCGAAAGCTGATTTCATGTTAAAGAGTACTGCCTGCCTTCCTTGCTAGACAAAAATGTAATTGGTGCTCTAATAAACTCTCCCAGCATCTCCTGCTCTCTTAAATGGCTATGAATTGATTGTTCCAACCCGTTGCCCAAGACTGATATTGAATTAACTTCAATTAATAGAAAATGGTTTCCAACTTAAATAATTCGTTCTGTGCTGTGATTTCTTGACAATTTTTTTTTCAAGCTGACAATCAGACCACAGCAGCTGGGCATACCCACAGGGAGTAGCTTGTGCACCATCCAGCCTGGATTGAGGGGCTATTTCCTTTGTTTCTTTTATTCTCTTCCCATTCTGGTTTGATACTTCCATCCAAATGTCGACTTGTTGAATATGACCAGAGTTACAAAACTGATGAAGCTGACGCCTTTTTCTATGTCTTGTGAAGACTAGTTACAAATAAGAGTGGTTGCTTTCTCCTTTTGGACAGCAGGATAATTGTAGGCAGTCTTCTAGGGGCCTTCTGAGCTCAATCCTGCACATCTTTGAGGTTTTCTCTGCCTCTCTCACCCCTGGTGGTGATTTGGAGCTGGGTACCCTGGCGAAGGCCATGTCTCGCTGAGTCTCCAGTGCAGAAGTGACAGTCGATTCTGTCTTGTCTTGCAAGTTGATGCCTTGGAGATCCCAGGGGCCTTTGCCCTAAAGGAAAGGCCCTTCCGTGATGATCCTACCCAGAGCACATGTGTCCCGTGAGTGGGAAACAAAGCTGTTTGAACCCTTGGCTTCCTGCTTGAATATGACGCAGGTACCCCCATCTGTCTCCACAATGTGCCATCTGCACACAGCAGTATGTCATGGAAAGAATATGAAATTAAAAGCCAGGACTTGTGTTCTAGAAACAACTTGCAGCACAATGATCAGGAAAGTAACTCATGTTCTCTGCAACTTCATTTACCTAGATAAAGTAAAGGGCCAGGACGATACCAGTTTTCTCCCCCAAAAGTGAGAAATGACTTTACATGATAATAAGCGAAAGTTGAAATATTCTCTCTGGATCCTAACTGATGAGGGGAAAATCAGTTCACATGTGTGTGTATTTTATTAGTCCTGACACTTGCTCATTTTTTTCTTTCACAAAAAGGTACATCTGTGGCCCAGGGTGTGGGCAGTCACAGTGTCCATCCATAGTCGTCACTCAGTGTTGTTACTGCTTTTGTTTTTCACCATCTACAACATTCTACACAAGTGGGGCAAGTGAGGCTGATTCTCTACATCTGATTGTGTTTAAGGTTTCCCTTGAAAATAAATTCCTTTAAGAGAACAAAGCAAAAAGGTCAATTGAAATAAAAATATTGAGTCCCTAGAAGTTCAAGTGCTTGCATAAAAGCTTGGTGGTGCTACACGGTGCATTCAGACATGTAGACATCACACAGGTGGCCTTTAAGTGATAGCTTCCGGAAGCCCCACCAAGATTTACATCCCTTTCCAGATCTAAGATTCAACCATGAGTCTTTCTCAGGTGGGTTGTTCTTCTGTCACTCCACTGTTGGACAGAGGTTGCAGGAAGGGATGGGATGGCCTGATGCTTCTCCCCTCTGCAACATATCCACCCCACTCACCTCTTTCCACCACCACTAGTCAGAGACTAAACTGGCACAGAAGGGCATTTATCCAGAGATGACTTGTATTCTATCCAGCCCCTACCTGTGTTCCCACCACCCCGGCATGGGTGTGCAGCCCTAAGTTGTGTGCTTACATGTGTGTCTAATTTTCTGTCCTTTTCTTTTTTTAACAGTTCATTTATGATGAAAAGGTTTCCTGGTAAGTATCCCTTTTCCCTTCCAATTTCCCCTTATTTTGTTGCAGAACAATATATATCAAAGACCAGAGCTAGGTGTTAAGGAAAGAAAGGGAAATTTTGTGACAGTTTGTAACAAGCATGTCTTGGAAGTCCTCCCTCCAGCTCAAGGAAGAAGTTCAATTAACTTCCAGTAGGCAGAGACTTGGCTTTCGACTGGGGTGGTAGATTCCACATGGGATCCTAATATCTCGCTGTCTTTATCATCTGGGTTATCCATCTTGGCTTACCCATGCCTTTCATCAGCCAACCATTTGTTTGGTGGTGGTTAAAGATTTGACTTCTCTCTTCAAATTGCTTCCAATTTGTATCTTCCAGATCCCATGTGTATCTTAGGAATTAGACATTGAAGCAGCTCAGTGACCTTTACTCTATTAAAATTCTGCCTAACTTTAAAGATCTTAGAGTTCTGAAAAACCATTTTATTTGACAAATCAAAAATTTTGCAAAATGAAATATATAGAAAGAGATTTTACATTTGGATCAGCTGTCTAAATCACCATTTTTGAGAAAAGTTCTGAGCAAGTCAAGTAGGTCTGAAATGGAAATAGAAATCGAGTGTGTTGTGTATTCTTGTTTTTTCCCAAATATTTATCTGTATAAGTAGGGTGAAATAACCTCTTAGGAAAGAGAGGTATGCCACTGTAGTTAGGGCATTTTGAGGTCTTATTTAAGGTTCAGAAGGAGCTGGAAAAAGGAAACACCCACCAGTCTCAACTTGCAGTTAAATGAATGTTAGCCCTTTGCTGGTGACAGGTTGGTGTCCTAGGATATCACTGTGGTTTTCAAAATTTGGTGGTGTAGGGGAGCTTGTCGCATTCAGGATAAATGTTCTTCCAATGCTAGGTTTTCTTCGAGACATATCGTTTCTATATCGATCCATAAAAAAATAGAAGATCTTCTTTGAGTCAGGGTGATCGATGGGTTCAAAGGCATCAAGTTGCCCCAGAGCCCCTCAAATCAAAGGTCACAGAGAACCTGGTAGTGGTCACAAGACAAAGTGGTGACATTGACCCACCATCAGGCCCCCGGGAGGGTAGTTAGTGTTGCCCAAGAAAACTGGCAGAAGTGTCCTCATCAACCTGAACATAGTATGGCTAACCACTTCTCTGCATTGGCACACAGTAGGTGCTTCAGTGCTGCCCTTTGATAACAGCACTACCATTAAGACAAACAAATGATGCCCACAGTTGATCTCGGAAGTTTTTCTACTGTGTTTGTGCAGAAAACCTTAAGAAAGGCTCTCCACAGGTGGTGTACTGTCTATAGTTCTTCACGGGAGTTCTGGTCTCCATCTCTCTGGCTTTGCCATTGAGAACCATGGCAAGAGGAGATGAAAGTGGGCTCATGATTAGCGTATTTCAGTCCTACCCTTCAAGCCTCTTTTGGTACATTTCAAATGATGTGGAACACAACAGGGAGTCTACTTCCTATCACACTTCCTTTCTGGTAGGTGACCCAGTCCTGTGATAGAACCCCAAGCCTGCAGCTAAAGGGTTCTGATTCTGAGACCATCAGGCCCTCGGACTGAGCACTGGGGCTCCTGTGTGGCAAATTATGAGTAAGGGAATGCGAAAGCTATTGCTAAATAAGTTGCAAGTTCCAGGGGATGTTTTGTTCTAGCCCGAGAGGATTGGAACCTAAGTCATGCACAGGCATAGCGACAGAGAAGAAAGAGGGGAGGCTCTTGTGGCCCCAGAACATCTTTCCCAGACTGCTGGCCTGTTATTTAATTATTGTTATTCTGTGCATGGGCTGACAGAGAACATTTTTCACTTGAGAGAGGCTGAGAAATTAAAATCTGTGCCACTGGCCCTTAACTGCTTTGGGACTTCCAGGGATTTCAACTGCCCATTTAAATGCAAAATATATTGAACTTGAAGATATGTTTCAATGTCCACTTCCCTTACCTTCCTACCCAGAAAATCACGAGTGTTTATTTTGCTGATATGGTAGGTCTAGAATTGATTTCTCTAATTTCTCTTTTGAGCCAGATTCTTCAATGTGTGTGATTCAGGCACGGTCATCTTTAGGAATAGCTTAAACAGTGAATTCCACTGCTGGCTGTAGAACATCTCAGCATGTCCTAAAAGTTTCAGGGCACGTAACCAACTCACCCCAAATGCTAAAAATGAAACTAGTTTCAGTTGTGTTTATTTGGAAACTAGAGTGCTCCTTGGAGGAAATGAGTCTTGTCCAGTACAAATACATAACAACAAGGGCAGGCACCCCCATCACTCACAGCTTCAGTTCCTTCGCTGTCCTGAAGCAGCGATCCCTAATAAGTCACGTTCAGCCACACAGTGGTGGTCAGAAGGTAGCAGGTAATGGAAAACCAGCTACTGTAGATTAAAGAAATAGTCATTTCTTTTTCTTGGGTAACAAGTGCCTAGATGTAAGTGGTTTAATTTCTCTTGGCCTACCCCTAATGGTCCCAAGATGACTGCTGTGGTTTCAGCCATCAAGTTTGGATTGAAGACAAGAAGGAGGAAAGGCTAGGTCATTTATTTATATATATAAATAAATGACCTAGCCTTTCTTCCTCCTTCATTTATTTATATATATATATATATATATATATATATATATATATATATATATATAAAAGAAGGACACTTTCTATATAGAAGGACACTTTCTATATAGAAGAAGTCATCCTTCTATATATATATATACACACACATACACACACTATATATATATATTTATATATAGTATATATATAAATATAAACATATATATATATAAAAGAAAGAGGGTGGGGCTTTGTATATTTTTTTTTCAAAAGGACAGGTTTGTTATAAAAAAGGGAAGGGAAGTTAAGGATGCGTGCACAAACACAAGTGGGTAGAAAGAGCTGCCCCTGAAAGGGACAGTTTTTTAAAAGAGAGACCTGCATGGTCACAGGCAGGCAGCCTCGGGAGGAGAACTGCCTCTGCTGCTTTGCAAAGGGAGAAGGATGGTGAAGAGAAACACCTATATATCACAGGCAGGCAGGAGAGCTGCTGCCTAGGTCATTTTATTCAGTGCCTTTCTACCTTGTATGTCTGGTCACAACTGGACCTGTCTTTACCAATAAGTGACATGGGAGATAGGATGACAAATTTAGACCAGTTATTATTTATCCTGGGGCTGTGGGTCTATTTCCTCTTCATTCCCTCTTTAAGATCCGGGGACTCCCCCTTGGCTGCCTTAATGTAGTGGAGTTCTATTAGCAGGTACAAGGCAGGGGAATATCTATTGAGTGCTTTTCAGCTAGGGGCCATCCCAAAGGATATGTAAAACAGAAAGCCCCATATGTCTCCCTACTGCAGTAGATGAATTTGTATGCACAACTTCCTAACGACAGCTCAATAAGACCTACAGTGTTACCACAAGGCATTTGAAACATGTCTTCAATGAGTCTGAAAGCCCAGCAAGAAAACTAAAGAATCCCAGTGATGTTTTCATTTCTTCTTTATGAAAAACTTGAGCCTCACACCTTGGCCTCAAGTTGTGACTTTGGGAAAGAAAGGAGAGTCTGAGAATACAACCTGGAAATTATCCCCTGCAACATTTTCCGGTCCAGCTTTCACTATTCTGGACAGTGCGTAGCAGAGTGGAGCCATGCCCTCAGGGTAAGAACAGAGAGGAACCTCCAACCTGGGAAAGAACAATCTTTGGCAGGAGAATCAGGGGTCAGTTGAAAGTAGTTCAAAATGGAGGTTTGTGGGAAAGGGAAAACTAACTCACATCCTGCCATAAGACGGAGTCCTCAGAGGACAGTAGGGTGAGATGTGGTCAGGAGAGGTTGATGGAGAAGAGTGTCCTGGGGAGCAGGGGGGGAACCTGGGGGATTTCAGAGGTCTGTGTGTGCCTGCAGCTCCATCACACAACTGTCTCCTGTGTACCTCCTGGATGCTGGGCTCTGCTCTAGAACTAGCGGAGAACACGCCACCTTAAAGCAGCCTTGACTATGGGGCTCTCTCAGGCTAGAGAGGAGGCGGACAGTTGACATGATGGGGTCATTTGGAGATGCTTGTACTTCTCCTGTCTCACATGAGGAGGGACCCCAAAGAATTTTGAGCCAGGACATGATGATCGAACATTCAGGTCAGAAAGCAGAGAGAAGAGCAATGCCTCGAGAGCGGGTTCATTCCGTGCAAGGCACTGGTGAGCCCTGAGCCTGCGTACCTGCAGAGCACACCCAAAATGTCCACAGAAGCAGAGAACCCCCATCTCAAGGCCATCCCTGAAACATAACCAAAGAGTACCTTATTCAGATATTGCAATGAAAAAAAAAAGGTGCCTGCTTCGGTATAAAAAAAGTAAGATCTAAAGAAATTCGAGGCATAGATATACTTGTTAGAAGGAGCTGGACTTCATGCAGCCTAACTGGAATGTTTCAGTTACATCAGTTCATTGTCTGCAATCCTCTGACTATTAACTCTTCAAAGCCATGGCAGGGTATCCCTTCAGCTCTCCTCCAAAATGCTGTCAGTAAAACCCAGATTTTCCTAATTATGTTTACACCCCAGATACATTGGCTTTGATGAGATAAGAACCATGTTCAGGCCCCTGGAGGTGTTTTGCCACTGGCAATTGAAGTTCAGGGGAAATCTCACCCTGCACAGATGAGCTGTGGGCTTCTCTGAGCTGGGGAGAGAACAGTGGGCAGTCGGAGAGGTGGGCATCTGCTTGGGCGAATCAGCTGTCAAAAAGTCCATTCTCAATCTCCAGAAAATATTAACCCCAATAATTGAGGTGGAGCATGGGTGTGAGGAGTGGTGTTAAGTGACTGCTAGAAACAGGCATTAGATAAAATTAAGTAGTGAGCAAACAAGCAAGATAATTGCAGACCCATCAGAGGTTTGAAAGAACACAAAAAGGGCCATTTGATAGACATGAAGGAGTAGTAGGCAGGGAGGACTTCTGGAGGAGGTGACATTAAAATTGGTATTTGTAGGATAAAAGGGGCCACAAGGAAAGGAAAAGTCTCCCTGGCAGAGGAAACAGTGCCCACAATGAGTGCTTCAGGGTGCCGATGGATATGCAAGTTAAGACTAGAGTGAAATAAGCCAGAAAGAAAGAGAAAAATATCGAATGGTTTCACTTATAACAGGACTATAGGGAGGCCGGGTGGGAGAGAGACAATCAGTGGGG